>CAUYQG010061202.1:0-96420 GCA_963574415.1 Tarsius wallacei | reverse complement strand
GTGGCTCAGCCTGTAATCCCGCGCCTTTGGGAGGCTGAGGTGAGTGAATTGCCTGAGCCCGCGGGTTCGAGACCCGCCTGGGCAAGCAAGACCTCATCTCTACAATAAATCAAAAAATTTGCCGGGCGTGGTAGCGCGCGCCTGTAGTTCCAGCTACTCAGAAGTCTGAGACGGAAGGATCGCCGGAGCCCAGCAGGTCGAGGCTGTGGTGGCCAGGAGCGGCCATTGCACTCCAGTCTGGGCAACAGAGTGAGACTCCAACTCAAAAAAAAAAAAAAAAAGGCTGACATAGAAGAGAGAGCAAAATGGTGGTCACCAGGGACTGGAATGAAGAGGAAATGGGGAGATGTTTGACAAAGGGTACCAAGTTTCAGTTAGATAGGAGGAATGAGTTCTGGAGAGCTACAGTACAGTACGGTGATTATAGTTAATAATTATTATTATATGTTGGAAAATTGCTGAGAATATATTTTATTTGTATTATTTATTTATTTATTTTTCTTAATCGCATGACATTAATGGAGAGTAGATGTTAAATGACCTCATCACAAAAAATGAGTTTGATTTAATCATTCCACGTTGTACACATGTATTAAAACATTGCCTGGTATACTATAAATATAGAAAAATTTTTACTTGTCAACTTTTTAAAAAGATAAAAATGGTAGTGCTGAAAATTTAAACAATTGTCCCAGTCATAGAGTTGAAACTGATAGAGCTAAAATTTATAGCTACATATGTTTGATTCTGAAAAGCAACATTTGATTTACAATACTATTTGACCATACTATGTAAACAGATTTGGTTTAAGTATTTCCCAACATGATAAATTTTAAAAATAAATATCATGCCACTGCTCCTTCATCAGTAACCTTCAAGCTAAACATCTCCTTTTCCTTCCACATGATTTCAAGGATCTTTACCATTAACACTATTTTGTTCTGGTTTATTAATACCCTCTTTAAATCATAATGTCCAGAACTCACTAGATTATTCCAAATATGTTGTGCACAGTGTGAGTCCAGAAGACTGAGCTTTTCTTGCTCTAGACCCTCTACTTTTATTAAGACAGCTTGCATTAGCTTGCTTTGGCAGCGACATCATAACAGGTTAGCTACATTATACTTGCAAAGAATAAAATATCTTTTAAGTCTTTTACAGAGGACTTGCTGTAAGCCAGGACTTCTACTTTCTTCTTTTGTAAAGTAGATTTTTCTTAAACCTGGACAAAGGACTTTATATTTATTCCTATCAAACTTTACTCCTATCAAACAAACTTTATTCCTATCAAACAAATTTTGTTAGCTTTGGTCTGCCACTGTAAGCTGTCAGCTTATTCTGAATCCTACGTCTGCCATTCAGCACATTAGTAATCCTTAACTTTGCATCCTCTACAGATTTGTTTAGCCTAGCTTCCTTATCTTTATTCTAGTCAGTGATTAAAAAGAAACAAAAAGAGCCCAGGAGAAGAAGGTCTGCAGACAGTGCTTGGCACGAGGAAAAAAGATACAGCATGTCACATCTGTATTTAAGAAATGATAGGAAAAACAATTTTGGAGCTGAAAGAGACAGATTAGGTTTTTTCTCTGAAAAGTTTTATTAATAAAGGGATAGTTGAACTTAGAGAACTTAAGAACTTTTGCCCATAACCACAGAACTGATTACTAGCAGAATTAAGTTTATAACCTAGTGTTGCTGATTGGTTAATGTTTTTCCATCGTATCATTAGATGGGGTCACTAATGGCAAAGAAAACATTCCAACTCCATCTTAAAATAGATTTTTGATATGATCTTCTTGTCTGAAAAATTGTTTCCTTCTCCTAAAAGACCAATAAAAAAAGAAATTTTAGTGAAGACCCTTGTTTTCATAAACTTGGCTTCAGTGTCACTAATTTGTATGGATAGATCTTACCATAAACATTTTATCAGAACAATGTTAAATCTTATACAAGTCTTATACAATGTTATATCATATATAAAAAATAGATGATACTAATTCTATGAAGTAAAAAATAATTAAATCATTTTTTTGCAACAACATGAATGGAATTGGAGTGAAACAAGTCAGGCAAAGAAAGACAATCATCACATGTTCTCATTCATAACTGAGTGCTAAAAAGAATCTGTTCATGTGGACATTGAAAGTGGAATGATAAATAACGGAGATGTAGAAGAGTAAGCAGGGAAGAAAATGAGAAAGTTGTTAATGGGCACAAATTATGCTGTTCAGGTGATGGATACTCTAAAAGCCTGACTTGACCACCACACAATCTATGCATGCAACAAAATTGCACATGTACCCCATAAATTTATACAAATAAAATGGAAAAAAAGCAAATGTTATCATAAAATGCTTCTTGGCTCTTAGGTGTAATATATATGTATGCATATGCATATAGTTACAATACTATAAACACAAATGATGAAATGATATTGGGAGCATGTGGGCTTAATGTAAAAAGATCATATCCTCCTCATAACAGAAATTATATAGATAGTGTCTAAAACTGATACATTAGGACATAGAAATCTAGGTATATTATTTAGCTAGATGAGGGAATTATTATAAAACTTAGAAAAAAGAGTTAAAAGTAATACAAAGGAGAGATGAACAAAAGATGGGGAGGGTGGGGAAACAATTTTTTCTTCTTATAATTATTTCAATGCATTTTGAAAATTATGTATGTATATTGTGTTGGGAAAAGCTTTGGGTATAGAGGTATAGATTTAGAAACAGATAAAAGTATATGGTACAATAGTGTATATGTGCAGTATAAATCCATGGACATGTTAGTAGAGAGGGAGATGGCTTTCCTTTACTTTGGCAGCCTCTAAATTCATGAAGAATTTATGAACAATACAAAATAAACAACCCAGAGTTGCTTTCACAAGACAGTCCTTGCATTTCCCTAGAACAATGTCGAAGAAGCCTTATGAACAATAGGGCTGGACAGTGCCAGAAGATGCTACTCAGTGCCCAAGGAGGTATCTTTTACCAGGTCGCTTTCAAAGAAAAAGAGGTAGCTAGTGCCACTATAAATTTTGACTACTGATTTAGCCTCAGAAAGAGATGCCCATTTACCTTAAAGAAAGACCCAAACCTCACCAAAATTTCTCTTAAAAAATGTATAAAACATATATTTTAAATAATGTGAATATATGTATTTATAATAATAAATATATGTTATAAAGCAACCAAATTTATTTTAATTGGTATTTGCTCCAACACAATTATTTCTGGGCAAAAGTTTAATCTAGAATCCTTAGACTTCAAAATCTAAGTTCTCCTGACTTTGTCTCTTGGGAAGTAACTGCGCATGATTACATGTTAGTCCAAAAAGCAGTCACAGTCCCAACCAAGATGCTTAGCACAGTACATAAGGTGCATCTAAGTCTGACCCATCTTTCCTCTCTATCCCTGCCTCTTGCCTGGCCCATTCAACTTTATCTCTGGTACATCCTTGTTCTGACCTGCAGTACTTGTCAAACCACAGTACATGAGAGGCAGTACACTGTGCACTCTGGGGTCAGACTGCCTGAACTGGACTCCCACTTTTGACATTCACTAGCTTTGAAGACTAGTTAATTATTCTTGGTGTCCTTATCTACAATAGGGCAATGGTGGAATCTTCCCTTTAGCATCACTATGTAGATGAACCAAGGCAACAATATAAAGTATTTATAACTGAATCTAGAATAATATTTAAAAAGAATTTAAATTCAAATGTTGCTATTATTGCAATGAATTGGTTTTAGTTTTGTTTCCCCACAGCCCCAGACCACCTGGTAAGTAACCCTGAAACTTGGCATTGTGTCTGCCACACCGTGAATACTACTCAATGAGAGTTCCTTGAATCGAATTGACTTGCCCCATATCACTCCCAAGTCAACTCACCACAGACCGCTTGATGTATTAATCAAATTTAATTTTATTAGAACGACAAGAATTACAGCAAACCTATTATCTAAACATTTATTTTTAAAACTACAGATATAGAATAGTATCCCATTTTATGCTCTCATTCTATTGTTGACAACATCTTAAATATTAGAAATGTCCTCAAGACAGTTTTCTGTAGTCATCATTAAAATTAGGCCTCAAAATTTCCTTGTGCAAATGAACCACTATCTTTCAGGCATATATTGTTCTAAATCAAATTCTACATGTCTGTTTAGTTTGTGTGTTTATTTAGGCCTCAGGGTTTGTAGTAACCCAATTTGAGGCCAATGACAGTTACCAGTTATTGAATAGTTGTGTGCTTTTCCTATGTAATCTCAACAGGTGCTTTTCATGTGTAACCTCGCTGAAGATTTTAAATAGATCATTTTCCTCTCTTTTTACATGAGAAAGCTGAGGCTCAGGGCACATAAGAAACTACCAAAGTCATTGTAGCAGATGCTGTCAGTGCTTTGCTGATGTAGCTCCCTTAATCATTTTTGTGCCCACAGCCTTCCCGTGTGCTGTCAATCCCATACCCAACACCCGTGTCTCTGTGCCAGCTGCCCTCACCCTGTTGCAGCCAGTTTTACTTGCACTTGGATAGGTGATAGTGGCTAGAATTTACATTCTCCTGAGGTGAGTCCTTATCCACCAACTGAAGATGATCTGAACAACTCAAATAACTGCTTCCGGAGAGGACAGAGCCAGATACCCTCCGCACCATTGGACAGTACTTGATATTGCATCTTTGGTGGGTTTCATTAGCTTCCCTATCTAATTTCCCCTGCTCTCTTTTCACTTTCTCCCTGGAACATTTTCTAATAATTCACTTCATATGAATCCTTTTCTCATCATCTGACTTCTGGTGAAGTCAACCTAAAAAAAAAAAAAAAATCACACAGATCATAAATGGAATTCAAACGCAGTTCTGACAAAGTCCAAGATCTCTGCTCTGAAATCTCTAATCTAAACTGCTCCTGACCTTGGCAGAGAAGAAAACAGGAATCCGATGTGATGGGTGTGGACTGGTCCTACTCCCTGAGCATCTCTCTAGGTTCTCTGAGGACCAGTCTCTCCTTCCAGGGAGCTTCCCCAAGAGCCCTTTCACCCTCTGACTGTATAAGCCTCTGGCTGATTGCTGCTGCCCCAAGGAAGAGTGATAGTCAAGGGCAGAATCACAGCACCAGAGGGACTCGATGCATAACCTTAGGCAAATCAAACTGAGGGTCTGCCAACCAACTGCAGAAATCAATCAGTAATCCACACAGTGTTATTGAATGCCAGCTGCAGGCTCAGTAGTGACCACAATCTCTTTGTATCAGCCTGGAATTTTAGTCTGTTCCTTTGACTCTCTGCTTTAAGGCATCAGTGACCTTCCACAACATCAAAGGCTTCTAACTTTGGTTACTAGCAACCCATTTCCAACCAACGTGTTAGAGAAATCACTTCCAAAAGTCCAACAGAAGATAGTTTCAATTTAAATACATCTCAAGTTCGGGAAAGTGCTTAATATTCTATTATTGTCTTAAAATATTCTTCTATTTTTTTTTCTTTAAAGTGAGTTTTTTGATCTAAGAATACATGTTTTTTGCAGCTATCCAGTGGAAATTAGACAAGACAGCCAGGTCATACTAGAGAGTTGTTATACTTTTATCTGTCACACCTCTAATGGCTATAGTATACACATCAGTTTAACAAACAAATATAGCCAGGGTATGCACAGAAGTTAATCTATCTCCTTCTATTCCTCAATAAGAGCCTTCCTGGAAGCCATCCAGGCTTAGTGATACCTGAGTCGAGTGTGAGAGCTAGTCAACCATATTTATGAAGTTCAGAGTAAACATTCAGACAGAATGGTCCTGTCCTGGCTAACAGAGGAAGTTGGGCACCATGATATTACAGTTTGTCAATATAGCCAAAGATATCTGAGCATGACACCTTGGGTACTTTGCTGCATTCTACCCCTAATAAGCCAATCTGGCCAAAGAGGGCACTGACACAGGACAGGGCCTTTCAATTGTCTTTCTCCTGTCTCCCTATTCCTCTGCTCTCATTATAACTCATCCTTTCACCTTCAGTTACTGTTAAGAAAAGCATATCTCCTCTTGCTCCAACCAAGGAAGCAGTAAAGGAGCAGGAATGATATGTCCTAAATGCTAGATGACCTTAAAAAAAAATCTCCCATTTTTTGGGGAAACCATGGCTTCCCCAAATAGTGTGGTGAACATCATCAATTCAGTCATTTCACTTATTTTAAGCTCAATCCAGAGTTGTCACACCCTTGGAATACAGATGGCATTACAATCTCATTTAGAAGAGGGACATACAATAAATGCCACCCCCCCCCCCCCCACACACACACATCTTTCTGCCCATCCCCTGTGTCCTGCCTCTTGGTGAGTGCTTCTATAAACTTCCACTATGGTAACTCTGTTAACACTTGCATATAGCACATGGCTTTCCAGAAGTCAATTATTTCTCCTTCCACGTATTTATAAGGTTTGACTAAAAAATGAAAGGATCTACAAAATGCCATTTTTTTTCAAGTTAGAGATAAAGAAATTAAAGATTTCATTACTATAATATTGACTTTTAACCTTGAGCATTTCATACTCTTTGGAAAATTAGAAAGACCCAATATTTAAGGGATGGGGTTAAGAAAATTGATCCAGCTAGCCATATGATCCCTCATCAGAATCTTTCACAATCTAATGTTCAATGTTCAAAGGGGCAAAGAAAATTTGGATTTGGGATTTGCAGGTCTCATATGCCTGCCAATATTTGGGGAGATTTAATCAGGTAGGTTTGGTAGAGATAAAGTTTATGTCAGGGTGGCTGGTTCACTTAATGCAGGATGTTGGCCAGTGCCTGGTGCATGGGGTAGAGTTCAGTCACCTGGGAAAAGGTTAGCAATATTTAGGAAGGAGGATCGAGTTCCCAGGCATTAGTGGTTATGGCAGAATTGCAGTCCTGATAGCATCTGGAGTATATAGCAGGAAAATGAAATCATTTTCTCCCCAGTAAAAGCCTCTACAGTTACATAGCTATTTCTAGAACCCTTCCACTAAAAGGGGATACTAATTCGACCCCTATCCTGCTTAGGACTGAAGATAGAGAGCATCAATGATAATTGTTAGAGAAGGCTAAGGAAGTACAAAGTCAGGATTTATATGCTGACTCATTTATTCATTCAAAAAATAAATGAAAATCCTCATCAGACTGCTAAAGGGTCAGGCTCAGAGATGAGCAAAACATCCTTCATGTATTTTAAGGTCTAGCGAGTTTTAAATCCCAAACACTTTATTACACAGAGTATGAAATGGTCATTTTGTCAGTCGTTTTAAACCAATTAAAATGCACTTATTTCAAGCTCAGTCCAGAATTATTACACCCTTGAAACACAGATGTCATCACAACTTCATTTAGAAAAGGGACACAGAACAAATGCCACCCTCCCTGATCACACACACACCTCCTGTATTATGCCTCTTGGTGAGAGCTTCCATAAAAACATCCTGAAACATTTCCCACATGGTTGAGACATGATTCACCATGCTCTAATACCTGCAATCCTGCCGTGGAAATGTAATGCAGACACTGTTAATGTTGAGGCTTAAGGCCTTAAATTGTTATATAAACAGAAATGGAGATTCCTGTTAGATGTATCCAATGAAATACTGTGGATTCATCTTGGGAACTAGAGACCAGAAAAAACCGATTAGCAGCTGAGGCTGGAGAAGTTCTTCAAGCCCCAGGGCTTCCTGGTCTGTCCAGAAGTCGCCAGACAGGGCCCTAAGGAATACTCTCTTGTACAATCAATTGCATCAGATTTCAAAGCGTGTTTATGTTATATTTCAACACCGCATTTATGCCGTTAACTACAGATGATTAGGAAGCTTTGCTTTGGGTTTGAAGATGACACTGCTGACAGCATTATTTAAAGCCCTATGTGAGTATTTCTGGAAAAGCCAAAGTGGGACCCAGTGCCTGCTGCTCAGGAAGGGTGAGGGTAGTCCCTGGTGTTGTGGCTGCTGGTGATTCTGTCTGATAACAAGATAGGTGGACCATAGTGTGGATAAGCAGGCCAGAGATAGGCCTCAAAAGATATCTTCGTTGATAGCTCTGAAATGCCTATAATGCTTTATCATATATAGTTTAATGTTAAAATTTAAACTGAATGAGCTTTGGGAAAATAACGCATTGACTTAAATGCACAGTGGGGAGGAAATCACCAATGGCAGGTTCTTCCTGAGAGGGTTTTCTTAGGGAAAAGGTGTTGCATGACTGAGGAGCCCTGGACCCCTTGTAGTAGGGAATGATCTCAGGCAAAGGTTGGTTGGGTCAAGCTGACATAGACTTCTGTACAGTTGAACCAGGGTTGGCCTCTAATCAGAGATGGACAACCAGCTGTATCCATAAACGGGTACTCTTTGCCAGCACCACACACCAAATACATCAACCTCATTCCTGTCTGTCCCATTACAGGAGCCCCAACTTAGACTACTCAACCAAAGTGAGTTGCAAACCAGGACTGGCTCTTTTCCTGTAAGAGTTGGCAGCTAAAGGTGGAAGACTAGATATATAATCTATCATTGGCATGTGTGAATTTAGCATTCAAGGTTCAAACTATCCTTGGGTGGTCCCAGTTCTTCAACTTATTAATTAGCTGAGGCACAAACCTAATCATTCACACTTTGTTGAGTTGCCAGCTTCTTTGTAAGAGTGAGTCACTTAGCTACTGTGGAAGCCTAACCAACCACCTAGTTTCTGCCCAGACCAAGGCTTTACGGCTCTCAACTCATCCTCCATGTATTTTATTGCATTCCATGAGGTAAGTACATATTCTAGCAATGATAAAATATTTGGAGGTTTGTCAAGATCTCAGAATATAGTCATAAATGTCCAAAGACTACAGTGGGAAGAGAGTTCAGGCCTTTGTCCTTGCTGTGGACCCTCACTGACCAGTAGTCTAAGTCACCCCTCAGCCAAACTGCAGAGCTGAGTAGACACTCAGGGAACCCAGGCTAGACACAGGCAGGAGTCTGGGAAAATGATACTAAAGAAAGGCATTACATATACTCTGCTGTCATCCAGCCTCAGTATGTTTCCTTCCCCACAGAGCTGTTCCATGCAAGTACCACTTTACTGCTAACAGGTTGAGCTGTGTTCTATGACTTCGCTGCATTAAAAGTGAGTCATTTGCTGATGTTGATAACATTAACTAAAAAGGCAGAAACTTATAAATGGATGGAGCAAGAAGGCACTGGCAGTTTCCAAAGTCACAAATCCACAGGTTTATTGGACTCCAAACACTGGTGATTTAGTTTCCTCAACATCTCTCTGTCTGTAATCTACTTTTTTTTTTTTTGAGTTGGAGTCTCACTCCGTCGCCCAGACTGGAGTGCAGTGGCTGCTCCCCGGCCACCGCAGCCTCGACCTGTTGGGCTCCGGCGATCCTTCCGCCTCAGCCTTCCAAGTAGCTGTAACTACAGGCGCGTGCTACCACGCCTGGCTAATTTTTTTTTTTTGATTTATTGTAGAGATGAGGTCTCGCCTGCCCAGGCGGGTCTCGAACCCGCGGGCTCAGGCAATTCACTCACCTCAGCCTCCCTAGGCACGGGATTACAGGCTGAGCCACCAAGCCCGGCTACTTTTTTTTTTTTTAACCATCCCTGTCACACTTAGAATATCTGTCTCCTGACTTACTACCATCAACTTCCTCTAATTTATTTTTCTCAAATTCACTCTTATCCTATTGCTAGTATTATCACCAAAGTGAAAATCTGACAGTATTAATACCTAGCTTAAAACCCTTTAATAATCTAAGAGGATCACAATTAAATTATGTTTACTTCTCTGTCTTCTCTTCTACAGACTATGAGCTCCTTAAAGGCAGGAATATAACATTCCTTGGACTGGGCATGGTAATTCACACTGTAATCCCAACTACTCAGGAGGCTCGGGTGGAAGGATTGCTTGAGCCCAGGAGTTTAAGACCAGCCTGGACAACATAGTGAGTCCCTGTGTCTAAAAACAAATACGCATTTTTTAAAAATTTTACAATAAATAAAATTTCTCCTTTAATCCATAAAGTGGCTTGATAAAAATTTGCTGAAAGACATTTTGTGCCATTATCTGCAAAGGTCTATGTTCACCTTTTCCATTGGCACCATCTAGAGTAACCTGGCCCACTGTGACCTGCTGAACTACAACATCAAAAGCAGTCAGTGACATAGGATTGCTGATGCACATGGACTCAGGCCATGGCACTAGAACAGACTATAATATTTTTTCTTGCCTCTGGATGGGTAAAGATAGCAGTAATCTAAAGAGTTGTATCATTCCTCCTCACTTCCACATAACTTGAAAAGCCTTGAATTGTTCATTCTTGAACACATTTAACAGGCACACCATTCACTATTTACCAACTGCAACTGTGACTCTAATACTTGTTTGAAATATATCTAACATGTCTTAGCAACCTTTCAGGGCTTTGTGGAACTTCAACTGTAATGGGAAAGGGTTTATTTAAATAAATATAATGTTCTTTCCACTGTGCCGCTATTTCCTACCAGTTAGCAATGAGAACAGAGGTATAATTTCTTTCAAATAAGTGACATGTCAGTTTGCATAGGTCTATGAAAACATTCAAAGATATGCAGAAAATATTATTTTGTGGATCTTGGGTCCCTTAAGACATGGCATCTTAAAGCTAATAAAAGTTTCACATTTTGAGGACTGTAGAATGAGACACCACCTTTTGCAGAATTAATCTTTAGAGTGATAAGATGTGAATGATATGCTTTGCCTGCAAGCCACACCTACCTGGCATGCATCTATGTATCTATCAATCTATATCTATATATCTATATATATATGTAGATGCATATATAGATGCATGCCAGGTAGGCGTGGCTTGCAGGCAAAACATATCATTCACATCTTATCACACACACACATATATATATAATCTCTCTGTATATATGCTACATACTAATATACAGAAATATTATGTATAAAATATATATGCTATATATAAATGTCACACACACACACATACACACACACATGCTCCATTATGTAGTTGGCACTTCTGCTGGACCCACATTTGCCAGGCCTACAATTTTGAGAAAAACTATTACTTGCTGGATGTGGAACATAAGTCTTCCTTCTTTTCTTCCTCTTCAAATACTACCTATTCTTCAAAGCCCAGCAAGAAGCCTTTGCCTTTTCTATAAAGCCTTTGCCATCTCTGGTCTACAATGTGACTCAAATCTACTGTCCCAAGTTTACTTCCAAGAGAAATAATTACAAATATAATGCCCATATATCACAAAGTAAGTGTTCAAGAAACATTTGTTGAGTGTTAAATGCATAAAATAAAACCACTAATTGCCTAGCACAGTGCCCTGTGCATAGTATAAACTCAGTAACTGAATGAATTGTTCTCCATGGACACCTTAAATTTACACCTGTATACTTCTGTGGATGTTGTTGCTTTATCACATCAGCTATAATTAATTTTTATGTTCTATTAATTTTTCTGTTCTTCTCAGCCTTTTAAAATCTTGACCCAGCATTCCAGTCCCCACTGAAACAATGCCAACCTTTTTCAGGATGCTTTCTCTAATTCATCGTAGCCGAGGTGATCCTTCTTTCATCACTACTCCCATACAGTGTGGCTAAAGCCATTTTGGCAGTTAATATGTACTGCTGATATTGTAATTCCTAGTGTACATTCCTAATCTCTTAACTCATGACAAATCCTTGAGGGAAGAGTCACTGTTCTCATATCTCTAAGGTCAAGCTTTGAAAATAGAAAGCTTTTAAGGAATATCTATACATTGGATTTGTTTTTCAGAGTAACTTGATCATTTGTCTTCATCATATAATCTAAACTTTAAAGTTGTACAGTCTCTTATTAATTTCTAAAAGTTCCTCATGTCCCAGACAGAAAGAACTTCTACAGGGCAGGGACTTGTCTATTTCCACCTTAGATTACTGAGGTTAAAGGGGATGCTCAGGTCTGGATAGACTGAATTATATGACCTAATTGATAACAGGTACTTCTTGGAAGTATACTTATTCCTATCAGATCTTTATGCACATCTCTCATTAACAACATAATTCCAGCAGAAGCAATTTTGATGCAACAGTTGATAGGTTAACTATGTGAAGCCCTTTGAAAATGAGGCATTGTTGATCATTACTGACTTTGGAATAAGAAATTCTCCTTGACACTACGTAATCGACGTTGAGGATATAGAACTTCATACTAAAGATGAGAGACAGAGAGAGAGAACATTTATTACAACACTTTAGCTAACACAGTGATAGCCTGGTTCAATATTTAGTTCTCATTAAATTTCCCACAGGCCAATTAGATTTAATTTAAGAAATTCTCTTGAGGCCAGTATACTTCTAATTGCTCATCTGCCCAAGCAAAAAAAAAAAGAAAAGAAAAGAAAACTTGCTCAAGTGCCAACCTCCCCCAGGCACACAAATCTGTCATCTTCTACCAGCTCCCAGATGACTTTTCTCCAGCTAATGCTTCCAAGATCACTTACTGAGCAGTGCCACATCTTTCATTCACCAAAGCAAATTCAAGTAAATGGATTGTGAAACTACAGTAGTATCTATTCTCTTTAAAATTGTTTACCTATATTTTTAGTGTGTCTTCAACAATAGGAGACAAAATAAAAATAAAATGATTTGGATACAATACAGACCTGGCAGAAAAAGAAGCACATGGCCCATAAGTGTCATCTGAGACATGTTATGTCATATGCTAACTTTGGCTGAACTCATTAGATATGCGGCCAGAACTAGAAAATACACACAGAGGCAAGTGTGCTCATACATGCTCAACATGCTCACCTATACCATCCTTGATTCCCAGGCCATTTCAATAAAGTATTCTGCAGTATGCACATATTCCCAAAGGGAAAGAGAATTCTGGCTAGTTCAATTAGAAAAAAACAAACATTTTTTTCTTTATTAAATGACTTCCTATAACTAAGCACCAGTAGGATATATTATTTGAGTTTACTATAAACCATTGCACTTCCTTATGCTTTGCTCTCCCCAAACAAGCAAGTCAAATAAAACTATTAAAAGCAAAACAAGGCTGGGCTCAGTACTTTGGGAGGCCAAGATGAGTGGATTGCTTGAGTCAGTGGGATTGAGACCAGCCAAGGCAACTTGGCGAGACCTCGTTTCTGCAATAAATAAAAAAAAAATTAGCCGGGCTCAGTAGCACGCGCTTGTAGTTCTGGCTACCTGAAAGGCTGAGGCGGAAGGATCACCAGAGCCTAACAGGTCGACGCTGGGGTGGCTGTGAGCATGCTGCTGCACTCTAGCCTGGGTGACGGAATGAGACTCCAACTTTAAAAAACCAAAACATAACAAAACAAAAAGCAAACATTACAGCCAACTAATGATTTTTTCCCCACTCTCCTATGAACTCAAAGGTTTACTAAAATGTTGAAGCAGCTGAAATAGATGCTGCTCGCAGATTCTCTAGGTGTGAAATATAATTTGAGCTCTAATCTTTCAGCTGGGAAGGCATTTTTAATTTTCTTCAAGGATTTCCTACACCATACTTTTCATCTCACAGGTTTTTAAAATTCCTCAGGTCTTGCCCAGTGGAGTGAATGTCACCTTAATGAAGAAAGAAGAGATTAAACCACCATGACTTTGGAACAGCGGAGGATCTCAGCTGCAATTTTTTGGCACAGAACCAGGATCTAAAACCAGCCTTGGGAAGAGCTGCTGAAATGGAGCCTGCAATTCTCACCATGTTTGACTTGCATAATGCTGACATTATAACACCAGAGAGACCCAAAAATATTTCAAACAATTATGACTTCTTTTCTATAAATATTTTGAAATTACTATAAGAGATAAAATAACATATTTTATCCTTGTTTTCTAGGGTACTCTGGTCTCTCTCAGCAGCTCACTACTACAGATTTATTTTTGGCTAGAAGGTCAGGGAGGACACCTTAAGGCACTAAGTCTGCTGTTAGACCGTGTTTTCCAACATGAGTTGCATGGTGAGAAAGGAAGTCAAACACGTCTAAAGCAACAACTAAATGCAGTGTCAGAGCCTAGGAGAAATATATTGTTTCTTTCCTCTGTTGAAGCCCAGGCAAGAAAAAGTATCAACTATTCAAGATGATCTTTTAAAAAATCTCCCACCGTTTCATCAAGTTTTCTTTCTGCACAGAAAAATTTTTCTTCCTTTTCCCTTCCACTACTTTTCCTTGTTTTAGTTATGTCTTCTATGAAATATAGTTTAAATATATTGAGACTTCTCTACCAGGAGAAGGGTATAAAAAAGGAGGGAGAATTAAAGAGATGGCCAGGGAAGCTCATGTTTTCTGGGCATATCATTCAACTATTTCAGGTGTCTCTTCCCTCAACTTAGCCAAATTGTAATCACACAGAGAGTGAGATGTGAAATTCATTTGAAACCAGCAATTTCCTCTCTCAGAGAATATGATTAACAAGCCTGAATTCTGAGCTCTGGAAATGGACTATGGTATCCTTAGTCACAGATCTGTTGAGTGAACAGTAGGTTAATAACCCTTCAGTGCAATTTAAATATCTCTCCCAGAGCCTGAGGACAAGAGACCTGGCTTGTCTTCAACATAAATGCCCTTAGGATGATTTGTAGCATTAATTTTCATATGAAAACAACATCAGATGCCAAGGCTGACTACTGTATTCCTCCTAAAACATCTACAGAAAAGGTCTCCCAGTTTATGATTTTAAAGCTAAGGCAAGTTTCTTATTTGCTGCTACATAAAACTTGCATCTTTTAATTAAATTACCCAAAAAACTTAGATATGTTAGGTTCAGTGTTGTTTTTAAACACCGAGGGTGGGAATAGGAAAGCAGAACTCACCTTCACTCCCAGAAAAAGCATCACTTGAGCCTGCCAATGCCAAGGTCAACAGCAGCTGCCAAAGATCCATACCTGTAGGACCTGCAATTACAAAAAGAATAAGGTAAAGTCAAACAATCAAAAGCAGACTACTATCATGAAATACTGTTTAAAGACTGATTAAACCATGGATGAGCTGATGTATAGGTTATAGAATGAACCCTAGTAAGTCCTTCACTGCCCCAGAATCTTATATCGTCATACTTTTCATGAACACAAACAGCAGGTTATGATAAATTCTACTTCCCATGGCTCTCGCCTCAGGAAATAACATGAATGCTAGAGGTTGTCACATCCTGGCCCACAGTCACAGAACCACCTCACAGCAAATGACCCCCACGCACTGCTTCAATAACAGGGCCAGTGTGGTTCACTTTAATTTGATCTGGAAATAGAAAAACTTGTCATCAGTATCACCAAGCATGGGGCCTTGAGCTGCAGGCCATAAAAGGAAAAACAGAACAATCTGGTGTAATAGTAGCATTCTTAAGTCTGTTTCCCAGTGAACAAAAGACACCAAGTAACACTCAAAACAAGGTGCTAATGAGCCATTCTAAGGAGGTTTAACTAGAAGGGAAGCAGAAATACTGTGAGAAGCAAAGGGAAAAGATATGTTTATGCTTAGGTGTCCTTCCTAGGATGGTGTGTCCTTGTGGGTTTTTAGTTTTATAAGGAAAGTGGTTCTGAATGACCCAGGTATATGAACACCTCAGACAATAAGAGGCACTTGTTAGCCATTTGAAAGTCTATAAGTGTGGCCACACCTGGAGCCTTCAGTCTGAGAAATGAGGGAGTGGATCAACATGCCTTAGCACACACCTCAGCCAGCACACACCTTTGACTGGAAGAAGGTAATAAGCTTTTCTGAAAAAAATAAACCAAGGTGTCCACATCCAGGATCTTTAGAGACAAGTTTGGGCTCGTTGAAAGTGAACTCAGCACTCAACATACTACCTTTTGTAGTGTGGTTGCTGCCTCTGACAACTAATGCTAAATACTCCAAAGCTCAGCTGTGACATTTCCATAAAAATTGCACTATTTACAGTCATTCAGGCATATCTGGTTGTTACACCATGAATTCTACAAGCACCTCTATTAGTCTCATTTTTACTACAGAGCAAACCTGAGCAAAACAAAATAGCCCTTTTGGTATCCCTAATCAGGCTGAAATGAAGCACAGGAATATTTATTTTCATGGGCCTATAGGCATCGTCACTTGGCAATGGATGTGTAATTCTAAATCCGGATAAAATATCTTATGTTCTATACTTTCATTTCTAGACAGTGGATGACCCAGCATTTCTTTGTTCTATATAATTTTATGTTCTTAAAAAATCCTGAAGAAAACGCAACTCTATGTTGAATATCTTCCTGCATCTGAATATACTCATGTGCATACCCACACACGTGAGAAACCCCGATCACACACTGCCCAATGAGGTCCTTGAAGGATCAAGTGTGAAAGTGCAAATGAACACACTTTGCCAACTGTAAGATTTCAAACAAATGTGAATTGTGGTCATTACATCTATGTTTTAAATTCCTAACCTGGAAGGCCCTGGGCTGATGGCCTTGCCTCATTTTCATCTACTTTGCAAATGTAAACCACTAAGCATCTCTCCCTATGTTCTTTACTCCTAGATGAACAGGCTATGTAATTATTGTTGGAAGCCACTAGCAGAGATATATAAAAGGCTAAAAACAAATATGTTATAGGCTGCAAATTCCATCTTGTTGGTAACCGGATATTTCCTTTCAATTTGATTTTGTTAAGTGGGAAAAGCATTGAGAAACTGGATGCTGCAAGTAGTATTAATTTTACTAGTCATCCTCCTTGACAGTGTCAGAGAAAGAAGGCTCCACTGGCAATGTTATCAGGATGTAACAATGCATGCCCAATTCCCAGGCAAACTTTTTTGCTTCCCACCTGAGTATGAATATGAACAGGTTTGCATTTCTCAGTAGGGTGCTTTCTCCTGTTTGAAAGTTATTTCTTCAGCTACCTGAAAGAGATCTGGCAGATGCCAGAAACAAGTGACTTTTGTTTCAGATGAATGTAGATGACCCCCCTCCAATTCTCAAACTTTTGAAAACTGTTGCCTGAAAAAATGAACTTCACTTCTTCCAGATAAGAAACTGCAATTATCACAATTCCTTTGCAAGCCAAGCATATTTCCAAAGACACACTCTAGCTCACAAAACAAAAACAAACCAGAAAAGCAAAATTAACCAGAAATTTGTTTGCACACTCCTATAGCAGAAATGGAGGTATTTAAAACTGCCACTCTCCCAAATTTACTGCTGCCTAGAGCATTGCATAGGGAACTGGCCTAACACTTTAACTAGGACTGGCAGCCAGGAGGAGGATAGAGAAATGTGAATGGATTCAGTAGGCACTAACTGCTTTATTAGAATCTAACTCTCTCCCTTCCTTCTGCTGATATTGGCTTAGTAGGAATGACCCAGAAGTAGCCCTCTCTCCATTCCCCTGGAGAACTCTCTGTAGTGCCATCACATGAGTCAGGCCAACAAACATAACATTCAGTTTCATTGTAAGCTGCCCACAGCAGCTTTGCAGAGTACCACATGGCAGCTTCTAGATAAGAGAATCTTTATTAGATTCTAGCTGAGTTAGGACAGAGTGCTGATACACAAAGTTTGTCACTTTAATCTATCAATGATGTGGCAAATGTAAGGAAGAGGAAGTCCTTCTATTCTCTGTCCCTAAGCCATTTTGCTCAGACCCCTAAATTTATCACGTATATCTATTAACCCAGAAGTACAGGAATATACCCAAAGTCTACCCTACTCCACAATCTAAGTACTGAGGAAGCAGGAATTGTTCTGAGGAATCTACCAAACTGCACCTTAGTCCACTGAGTTTTTAAAGCTTGCAATATTTTCCTAGGGAAAGTCCCTCTCTAAATTTCTTATGATATTTATGCATTCTTTGGCTATAGCCTCATGGCAAGATTTTCTGCAGGAGGGAGAAAAATGGGCTTCTATTCTTGCATAATGGAACTCACACCATTTCTACCCTCAATGCCTGAGGCATTTTTGCCTGCTTTCCACCTCCCCACTTCCTCAAGAAAGAGCCCGTTGAAAACTAGTGTAATATTGCTGGCATGAGTTTTAAATTTGTAGACTGCCCAGCAGAAGAGCTCTCCACTACATAATTAGGCCTACGATACACTGACTTATTCCTTGACTATAAAACAGTCCATGAATACATGAGAAGAGATGAAGATTAGATATGAGATTTTTTCCAACATGTTATAACCAACTTCAGGCAAAAAAAAAAATTGGTTCAATTCTTTTTAATTTAAAATTAACAAATATTTGTTGAACTACTAGTTCCTGCTAGCATTGTGTGAGACACTATGGAAATTAATGCAAAAACGATCAACATCTTGGGTTTTGACTTCAAGAATTAGGCTATACAAGTACATAAAACTGTGAAAAGGAGGAGAGTACCTAAAAATGGAAGGTCAGAGTGGGGAAAAATCAGCTACTGAATTGAGGAGCTTAAAATTAGAACTAAATGACAGATAAGATTGTGAGGCATAAAGAAAAGTGAGAGGGGCTGTGGTGAACTTGCATGGGTAAAAAGAATGTTTTAGGTATGAGTACAAACTCTGAGTAGGTTTAGGGTAATATTCTGAGGAGGCTAGTAAATAGAAACGAGATTGAGAATTATGAATGGGGGAGAGGATAAATTTAGATTGGCAAGACAGGACCAGACTAAAATACCATTTTCAACTAATTTTGATCAGAAAGGCTCTAGAGGTTTTGTGCAAAAGTGGATTTTCCTCATGAGAAATTTGCCCTTCATGCTTTCTTAACACCAATGAGAAATAATTGACAAGATATGGTGATGACAGAATATAGGAGATAATAAAGTCATGTTTATCACAAATGACTTAGTATATGTGTTGGTGAAATACAGTGTTAGTGATAGAAATCAGGACTTAGAGATCTGAGTAGTTTAGGGGAAAGAGAAGGTTAGTGCTTGCTTTGAGTACTTGGTGTTTAAGATAATTACAAGACTTTTGGAAATGTTAGAAATGTCTACGGGGAAGATGAAGGTAAGAGACCAAAAATTGAGAGAGAAGAGAGGTCACTACTAGATGTGAGAGATAACTACATAGAGATAAGGAGTAGTTAATGTGAATTTAATAGAGATAAGCAAATTTAATGTGAAGACTGTTTTGTGAAAAATCTTCATACCATTTTTTATGAAAAATAATATTAAAAGTTTATTAATTCTTGCAGGGAAAATTGTGCACACATCTGATTTGTAGTTTGGAGGGAAAAAAAAGAACTACCACCTAAAATCACTCACACCTTCTAATTTGCATCAAGTATTTAAAAGGAAAGTGGTCAAAAGCATCATTAGAAGTGTGATGTAAGCATATTACTATATGGCAGAAGTAAATACCACTATTAATTACTAATGAAATATTGTAAAACTGAATCTAGTTGATCTCCTGGTGAAGCTTTTCTAAGAACTCAGCCCAGAAAAAGAGGTTAATTCAAAAGGGCATTTGAAATTACCCATTCTCATTAGCACCAGGCATTTCTTGGAACAGCTTGCATTCAGAGCTCATGGCATCACCTACTTTTAATGGTTATGATCATTTGAAACCTGGTCAGATCTAAAATACCTTAGGTTCATTTATTTCCTTCCAATTAATGAGGAAGAAAACACTCACAATTTTTATAAAACTACTTTGGCTGAGATTTCTCTTTTCTTGGGGATACAGTAGAAAACACAGGATGGGAATTTTAGATATATAAAGTGTGAGGGAAGAAAACACCTTTGCAGTAGCATATATAGTAGGACTCTGTTTCTATAAAATCACACATATGGTATGTACCTATACTGACCAGTCCTGTTGCCACCACTCACATGTGGCTTCTTGAGTGCTTGAAACATGGCAATTGAATGCAGAGAAAATCAATTGCATGGATGCTTATATTGAACAGTATGTTTCTTCTTATATTTTACTTTACACCATTGCTCCATATAATATAAATAAGAACTTAAATTTCATTTAATCTGAATTAATTAACTATTTTAATTAAATATATTTTTTAAGTTTTCAAACAAAGTTTATTAGCAAGAAAAGAAAGAAGGAAGAAAAAATATTCATAACAGAAAGACCTGCCATGGGCAAGTTTTCAAAAGAAGAAAAAACACCTAAATATTTAAGTATATTTGAAACAGGTTGGGTATGCGAATCCACTTTTTCAGCTTTACATTTTATGAAATCTAAATCAGATTAAGTATTTCTGATGAAAATTTAGCATCTAAATGTATATGTGCTGTAAGCGTAAAACGTACAAGGCTTGGTACCCCCAAAAATGCAAAATATCTCAATAATGTTTATATTGACTACATGTTAAAATCATATTTCTGACTTTTGAGTCAAATAAAATATATTATTAAAACTAATATCACCTGTTTTATCTTATTTTTTAAAAGGTGACTATAGTCATGCATCGCTTAATGATGGGAATACATTCTGATGAATGCATTATTAGGTAATACTGTTGCTGTGCAAACATCATAAAGTATACTTATACAAAACTAGAAGGTAAAGCCTACTATACAATCAGGTCATATGGTATAGCCTATTGCTCCTAGGTTACACAGCTGTACAGCATGTTAGTATACTGAATACTGTAGGCAATGGTAACATAATGGTAAGTATTTATGCATCTAAACATAGAAAAAGTGCAGTAAAAATATGGTATTAAAATCTTATGGGATCATCAACATAAAGGTAGCTCATCACTGACCAAAATGTTATGTGGTGTGTGAATGCAGTGGAAAAATTTAAATTACATATGTTCCTCATACTATTTCTATTTGCAGCATTGTCTTATAAATTTTATGTATTGTATGTGTGTACTTGCATTCAAAAACAGTAAACTACTACAGTGAGCATATTTGCTTTTGTAACTAAAACGAACATTTTTTAAAATTTCCAATGACATATAAAATCATTATGGTTATGTTTTAAGAGGTCCTCCCAAATGCAGAATAATAGGAATCAAGGACTCACTGAAGACTTTGATGATTTAGGTATAATTATATTTGCGGAAGGTTTTTGCAGGGTATCTGGTATACATTTGTTTACCTTCAGAAGTGTGACTATTCACACTATATTTATATTTGAGTCATAGACAATAGTGTAGTAGTAAATATTTAATAACTGTCTCCCTTGAATGAAAAAAAAGGGGGGGGGGGCATGATCCGTAGTGCTGGTCAATTTCTGTGGTGTAAATACCTTCACCAAAGCTAATTTTAAGCTACCAATGTGAACTCACTGAATGTGGATTCAGATGCAGAAAGAGCTGGATCCAGTACACCACTGCCTGGGGAAAAGAATGATGCTGTCTAGGCACCATGAAAGGGAACAGGTACAAAGATTAAGCAATCTGTTAACATCAATACAAATTGTAAGAGACAGTGCTGCTGAGCAAACCCTGGACATTTGATTTCATTTGATGACATCTGATCCACTTTCAGTTGATCACATCTAATTAATGATCATTAATAGATACTTTCCTAGGTAAACAGACATTAACATCAGATGCTATTCTTGGTCTTTGTTTATACAAAGAGAGAGCTTAGTGGGCTAAGTAAAAGTGCTTTGGAGTCACAGAAGGCTAGGTTCAAATCCTGGCTTTACCAAGCCTCAATTTACTCATCTCTAATATGGATATGTTAATATTTTTACCTTTTTCATAGAAAAATTAGGATTAGGTTGGAAATGATCTATTCAAAGCATTTCGTATTTCCTCCACATGTGTTCAATAAGGGTTACGTATTACAACTATTACAGTCTTTCTGACAGTAATAACAAATAGATGATTTATGTCTTATAATGTACCCTTATAAGTGGTATATTGGGAGTACGGCCCTCATTTGTATATCGGGAAACAGATGTCTAGGCAGGTGGCAAAGCAATCAGCAAATGTGCTCTTGGGCTTCCACAACATATAAGACTCTGCTCCTAAATCAAACACTTGCGTCACATAATGGTCTAAGGATGGGGAAGGACCATCATAATGTAAAAATGAATCTCCTAAGATTAGGCAGGCATGCTGCCCATCATGCTTAGTTTTATGGGCAAACACACACCTTCTATAAGTAGGGCCAATTGTGTAGAAAATACACTAGGGACTAATTCCCCTGTGTCTTCACCCAATCACTACATTACTTACTGTTAGAAAATTCTATGCTGCTGTCACTGGTTCAGATCATTTGTTTTGTGGATCATGTATTTCTAAAACTGAAAATTGGTTACAACAATTCCAACAACAGAAGGTTTGCCTTGAAGCTAAACCTCTTCCTGGGAGAACTCAGAAAAAGCCGCTGGGTTATAGGAGCCTGAATGTCTATCTCTTCCTTTATGGAGGTGTGAAAGAAGGCAGGGTATTTCAGTAACCAGATGCTTGGTAATCTTGATATGTATGGTTATTCTGTTCAGAGTAGAACTTTCTCAATACATGTGGCATTAAGTTCACTAGAACCCACTTAGCACTTTGCTATACCATGTCATAACAACTATCCCTATGGAAGGTCATCAACTCACCCAACCTGACTCACTTGGTATTTGTGGATTCATGATGCAGGTGTGATTCTTACATGGAAGAGAAAATCAATTGCATAGGTACTTATTTTGAACAGTATGCTTCCTCTTATATTTTTCTTTACACCATTGCTCCTACCAAGTCATTTTCTCCCAAAACAGAATTTGAGAAAGGAAACCTCTTACTTTCTGTTTTCCTTTTCTTTCTATAAGTGATTAATTTTTAAAATCTGATTTTTTTTATTGCTGTGATAGATCATATGGAAAAAAGAGAGACTGTTCTATAAATATATTTGAAGATGTTGGAATATTTTTTAGGCTCTAAGATAAAAATTTTCTTTGTTTCACTTGAACTAACAGGAGATAAATAGACTATGGGAGAGGAGTTCTCACAGAATAAAGACTTCAAACAAAAATTAATCACCTTGATGAAGTAACAATCTAACGATGATTAGCATAAGTTATAGTGTACTAAATGCTGTTTATATTTTAAATAAATGCACATGTTCCTGCCCTCTTTGGAGTTAACATAATAGAAACTTTGACTTTTCAAAGACAGTTACTAGCGTGACCTGATAATACATGTAGCAAAAACTGAGAGAAACTCTTCTTTCCCTTCACCAAATCCAACGTGGTAAAGTTGCTCTTTAAGGTAAACAAATTGGGAAACCAAGAATGAGGCAATGTGATCTCCTGGGAAAAGGATTACTAGAGAAGGAGTCAGCAATCTTGTGCCCCGGGCACCAGCCCAACATTGCCTGACTTGGTTACTAGGGTAGTCATTTAATCACCTTGGACCTCAATTCCCTTATCTGAACACCCTTCCATAATTTTGTTATAAGCCAGATCCTGCATCGTGCAGTGTAATAATAGCTGTCATAGACTGAGGGCTACTCATATATGCTACTGGGCTCCTTGTCTTTCTCTTCTTTTATCTGTGAGAAACCTAGAGGCAGTAGCTGCTTCTTACTCACTACTGCATCCCTAACAACTAGACTTGGGCTTATTACAAAGTAGATGTCCACCAAAAAATATGCCTAAATGAATAAGTGTGCCTGATGCCTTATTATTCAACTTTCACACAGACCCTGTAAGAGAGGGACTCATTTTACAAATGAGAAAATGGAAGTTTAGAGGAGCTTAGAGAAGTTAAGTACATTTTTCAAGCTCACAAAGACAATATTTCTGGGTAGGATTTGAGGACTACCTTTACTTTCCCAAGCTGCTTCTTAAATCTTAAACTAGGCAGACTAAACACATGATGGATTAGCAGTGAACCATGAAAAACTACAGAGAGCAAATAAAAGGGTAAAATTTGGATGTGAATTACAAAGAGATGTGGACACCATATTTCCAGTGCAAAAGGCCTGTTAAGGACTGTGATCATTCATAAATGCTGACATGACGGTTTCCTCAAATGCTGTATTGTATAGCTCAAGGGATAAAATATTCATCTCTATGCATCAGTACCTCCAGGAATACTTGGTCTACTTCTGGGTACATTACTTAAGAGCTGTGCAGTGTGCTCTTTCCATGACACAGGGGCATCACCCTGCTTCCTTTAAGCCTATATGTAAAAATAGTCTATTTGGCCAGACTGACTGGCTGCCAGATAGATGGCAAACATAGGGCAGATCAATGTCACGTCTCATCTCCAGGAAGTTTGCGATGTACCACTCAGTCTTCAAGATCACAGGGGGTGTAATAGCTTAGACTTGAACCATTCATTGTTAATAGCTTAAATAGAAAATGATCTTTAGAATAGCGCTATCTAAAAGAAATATAATGTGAACCACAAATGTCATAGTAACCACATTAAAAATAAAAAATAGATAAATTTAATTTTAATATATCTTATTTAACTCAATATATCAAAATATTTTCATTTCATTATGTAATCAATGTAAAAAGTATTAATGAGATATTTTGTACTCTCTTTTTCATACTGAATCTTTGAATCTGATGTATATTTTACACTCACCACACTTTCAGTTGGGACTAATGCCATTTCAAGTGATCAACAGCCATGTGTGGCTAGTGACTACTGCATTGGATCGTGCAGCACACTTCTCAGTTGGGACTAATCCCATTTCAAGTGATCAATAGCCATGTGTGGCTAGTGACTACTGCATTGGATCGTGCAGCTCTGGAGCACTGAGAGGTAATGGAGGTCCATGTGGGTAGCTCCCTGGCTGGTACAGAATGTATCTGTGTTTCTCATTGCTCATAAGGCAGACTAAGTTCCTGAGAAGAGACCTTTACACAGTTATTTTGCAAGGTCTGATAGTTTCTCAAAGTTCTAGAAAGAATCCTTGCTACTGAAGTAAGAAGCAGAGTGTTCCAGATCTTCTCAACACTCAATTTGTACAAAGTTTCTGAGCACTGAACTTTACATACAATTAAACACAAACTTTTTGTTTGTAGTATAGAATTTTGAATTTTAGCACCAGATCTGTCACTGGTTATGGGATTTCAAGTGAGTCATTTTTCATCCTCAGCCTCAGCTTTCCTTATCCTCAAAATAGAATGTTTGGAGCATATCAATTAGGTCTCAGCCTTGACTGCATATTAGAATCACCTGGGGAACTTAAAAATCAATGTCTTGGCTTTACCACAAACAAACCATGATCTCTAGAATAAGGTCCAAGTATTGATACTTAAAATTTTTTCTTATGTGCTTATAAAGCCCAGGCAGAATTGAGAATCACTGATCTAGTGAAAACCAAAAGTGTTATAAATTCTGTGACAATAGAACTCATCTGCCCCCAAAAGTTTTCCTCCCCTGAGTGGGAGAAAAGAAATATCAATCTCCACCACTCAACCAACAGATACATGTGCTTTTTGCAACAGATGATGATCTATAGCAAGTGAATGAAATATGAAAATATGAAAGATCAGAAAATATTATCCCATAAAATGGGAAAATAAAAAGAATATACAAGTATAGATGAAATCAGCCATAGATATGATTACTCAAGTAATGACATTATTAAAAAGTGTTGCTGACGAGACTGCGTAGACAGAATGTGAAAAGGTCCTACCTCTCCCACCCCCAATATTAGCATCCCTGGTTATTCAAACACTAATCTGTGTATTGTTGTGAAGGGACATTGCAGATATAATAAAGGTGACTAATCAACTGACTTTAAAATAGGGAAATTATCCTGGATTTATCTGCATGAGCCAATGTAATCACATGGGTCTGTAAAATAAGAAGAGAAAGCCAGTTAATGAGATGTGGAAGAAAGGGAAATCAGAGAGATTAGAAATTTGAGAGGAACTTGCTCTTCTTTGCTGGAGGGGACCACATAGAAAGCATGAGATGCAATGCAGGTAGCCTCTAGGAGCAAAAGATGACTCCCAGCTGATAGCCAGCAAAGAAATGGGGAATATAATCCAACAATGGCTAGCAACTGAGTTTAGGAAAACAACCAGAATGAGCTTGGAAGCAAATCCATCCCCAGAGGCCCAGTAGGTAATGCAGCCTTAACAGCACTGATTTTAGCCTTGTAAACTCTAAGCACAGAACCCAGTTGAGCAATGCTGTGCCCAGACTTCTCACAAACAGAACTATGAGACAAAAAAAAAAAGGAGTTGTTTTAAGCCACTGAGTTTGTGGCAATTTGTTATGGAAGCAATAGAAAACTAATACTATCTTTAAGAGTATATTATAGTGCCTGAGAGTGACCTCCTCAACATTAATCAGGAAGATAAAACCCAGTCACCATTCATGTCCATACGGAGAGGGGCTTTCTAGCAGTACATAGCAATTTGAATTCAGATGAGACTTTAGAGAGGACCTAGTTCAATTAATGATAATTTATAATTAATGATAATTTATAAGGAATGCTGGAAAAAATAGATAGCAAATAATTCATAACTTTGTCTCTTCCAACTACCTGGGGCCAGCAAAACGTCTCAATATGTCTCTACAGGTGCAATAATCTCTCATGAATGAATGATGCTCTCCCTTAAAGTCATTCTGTCACTTTTATTCCAATTCTGAGTTGCCAAATGACCTTCTGATTCTTCTTTTTGGGTTCACTCTCTTTCTGAGAAACTAATACAATAATCAACTGAAATGAAATTGCTTGTCAGTGCAATAGAGAATGAACAAATGTGTTGGCACTCTGGCATATTGGCCCACCTCTTGAGTTTGGCAAGTATAAATCAGGCCCCTAGAGTCTGATCACCTCTGGGTCAACTGATGCAATTTATTTTTTGAACATGTAAATCAACATGACATGATCACAGGAAAGTGAGAAAGGCTGGAAGATCCTGTCTCCATCAGTTTGCTAGCCCTACATTTCATCTTAACCTCAGGTCAAACCAGGAAATTAAAAAGCAGGTAATGTGTTAATGGGAAAGTAAATCAAAACCAAGGTCAAAGTCTAGGACAGACAAGAGTAGGGGAAAGATAGACAAGGAGCACGTATTTATAGAGGAAAAGGTGGTGTGGGAGAGGGAAAAACAGTCTATGTTGGTAACATGTCCTTGTAAATTTTGGCTCAGGAGAGATTGTTTTCAGTCCTTCTGAATTAAAAAGTTCAATTCACAGGAGGCTTACGTTTACTCTCCTATGGGACGTGCACAGCATAACTCAGGAAATTATAATTCAATGACCTGGACACATTTCTCTTAAATCAAATGGCTGACAGAGGAGGACTGAAGCCAGCAGCCTGAGCCAAACCCCGAACCACTGTTGATTCACAGACTGTCCACCTACCTGGAAGTCAAAGGAACAGATACTTAAACTACTTTCTTTTACAATCTGCTTAAATGAAGTCACTTTTCACATTCCGTAAAACAGTAAAAAAAAAAAAATCTATCTTTTCTTCCTTAAGAAGTGATCTGAATAAAATTCCTACTTTTCAACCATTTGTAATCATGTTACCCTTAAAACCTTACTTTCAAATGAAGAGGAAAACTTACAGAAAATCCCCAGGGGCCAATTCACATGCAGTATCATCTAAATGCTAAAGAACTAAAGGGAAGGTGCTTGAGACAGAGGGAAATAATACATCTGAATGCCCACAGGCCTCTAAAAGAACTCCTGTGCCAATTTAAGTCAGCATTTCATACCTGCCTCCAGTCCCTACCTAAGGAACAAGGAGATTCATCTATTTTATTTCCTATCTTGCTTAATGATAGCAGGGTTCACCCAGTTACCTGAACTAGATACATGGTTACTCCGTCTCCTCTCATATTTAACTTGTCTCCATGAAAGGAGTTCTTACTCAGCATTCTCTCTAGAATGTAAGGTCTTATCCTCAACCCTAGCCTTATTACCTCTTCCCTTCTCCAGTTTTTTAATAGACTCCTTCATAGTCTATCTTTCTTTATTTTCAAGGCTGCTGTTAGGCAAATCACAAATCTATCTACCCTTCAAAATCATATTCAGACATCACCACCTCCATGAAACCTATATTCCCCCTGAGATCTATTTGCTCATCTGTGCCTACATTGTTTTTTTTTTTTTTTTGAACCTCTACTATAAAACATATCCTAACATCCAAAGTACAGAGTGATGGATCCCTGTGTATGGAATAGATACCTTCTTGGTAACTATTTTGCTGTCTGTAAAGTTCCTCACAGCAAGATACAGACCCACTCCATCAGTTTAACTACGTTCACTACTAAAGTGTCTCACTATATTTGATAAGCAAACAGACATATGTTACATGTATGTGTGTTGTTGGGAGTGTCAGTGGGTATAATAATATAATGCCAGTCAGAGGCACTAGAAGTTCTCTCCCCACCTCAGGAATAGTCCAGTCATATTCTAACTCTAATTTCTGGATTTTTAGGAGAAGTTAGTTCCAGTAAAAAAGAGAAGAGGGGGTTAGAGATTGGGTCTAGGGCTGAACTTTGGGCAGCAGAACATAACCTGGGAGTGCTGGGTATAGGTGCAAGAAAATTTCAGAAAGGTACAAAAGGTCACAGTCATGTAAAATTCTGCCTAGACTCCACCTGAATTGTTTCTCATGTTGTGTGAAGACTGCACCACAGCCCATTTGTCAGGTGGAAGAACTTGGCTTCCCATGGTTCAGTCTTTCTTATTGGTACCTGATCCTCAGTACCCTCAGAATCCTATCCAAACTCCTCTCTACTTTTGCAGGAGGGATAGGAAGAAAAATTCAAGAGGCGGGGAAGAAAAGAAACACACACACACACACACACACACATACAAAATCAACATAGAAATTGAGACATATGATGTGGCACTATGCTTTCCTTTTATCATTAGCACAGGACACAACACCAATCACAATAATTTTTCTTTGAAAATTATTTTCATGGAAGTTGTGATCTTAATATCAGACAAAATACTCTTTAAATTTCCAAAAATTAAAAAAGATACAGAAGGTCACTACATAATGATAAAAGTTTCAATCCATCAACAAAAAATACCCATCCTAAACATATAAGCACCCAACATAGGAGCACAAACTTTCATAAAGCAGTTTCTAGGTAAACTAAAAGATACTGGCCCTAACACTATCATAGCTGGAGACTTAAATCCCTACTTACAACCCTAGACAGATCATCAAGACAAAAAATCAACAAGCAGATCCAGAACCTCAACGTGACAATTGACCAAATGAACTTAATTGATACCTACAGAACACTCTACCCAACTATCACGGAATATACATTCTACTCATCACCACATGAAACATACTCTAAGATTGACCACATCCTCGGCCATAAATCAAGCATAAACAAATTCCATAAGATTGAAATACTGCCATGCAATTTCTCAGACCACAGTGGAATAAAAATAAATATCAACACCAACAAAGTTCCCCCCAAACCCATAAAGACATGGACACTAAATAGCATGATGCTAAACTACTCCTGGGTAAATATGAAAATCAAAACAGAGATTAAAAGATACCTGGAAACAAATGAAAATGAAGAAACATCTCACCAAAACCTCTGGAATGCCAAGAAAACAGTTCTAAGAGGGGAATTCATATCTTTATGAACACACATGAAGAAAGTGGAAAGATCACAAGTTAACAGCCTAACAAATCACCTAAGGAATCTGGAAAAGCAAGACCACCAAAATAAAAGCCCAAATTTGGGATATAGAAGACAAAAAGATAATACAAAAAAATAAATGAAACAAAAAGCTGGTTCTTTAAAGGATAAACAAGACTGATAGGCCCTCTAGTTAGACTGACCAAGAAAAAGAGAGAAAAAGCCCAAATAAACACAATCAGAAATGCAAAAGATCAAATCACAACTGACCCCGAAAAAATACAAAAGATTATCAAAGACTACTATGTGCACTTGTATGGAAACAAATTTGAAAACCTAAAAGAAATGGAGGACCATTTCGACAACACAACCTCCCCAGGTTGAAACAAGAAGAAATCAAGACCCTAAATAGACCAATAACAATCCATAAAATTGACTATGTCATAAGAAAACTACCTACAAAAAAAGCCCTGGGCCAGATGGCTTTCCAGCAGAATTCTATAAAACATACATACAAGGAGGAACTGATACCAATCCTATTGAAAATATTCTAGCAAGTGAGAAAGATGGAACCTCCCTCTGTTATGAAGCTAACATCATATTGATACCCAAACCAGGTAAAGATCCAGCAAAGAAAGAGAACTACAAGTCAATATCCTTGATGAACATAGATGCTAAAATACTCAATAAGGTCCTAGCAAACCAGATCCAACAACACATCTCAAAAATCATCCTCCATGACCGAGTAGGCTTCATCCCGGGATGCAGGGTTGGTTCAAGATTCGCAAGAGCATAAATGTAACTAAATATGTAAACAGATGTAAAAACAAAAACCACATGCTTAAATCATTAGACACAGAAAAAGCTTTTGATAAAATCCAGCACCCCTTCTTGATAAAAACCCTCGAACATCTAGACATAGATGGAACATACCTCAAAATAGTAGGAGCCACCTACGAGAAACACACAGCCAACATTCTGCTAAACAGACAGAAATTGGAACAATTTCCCCTGAAAACCAGAACAAGACAAGGATGCCCACTCTCACCCCTCCTTTTCAACATAGTTTTGGAAGTCCTAGCTAGAGCAATCAGACAAGAAAAGAAGATCAGGGCTATTCAAATAGGAAAAAGAGGAAGTCAAGTTATCTGTCTTTGTAGATGACATGCTTCTATACCTCAAAAACCCAAGAAAATCTGTCAAAAATCTCCTTGCTCTGATAAAGGACTTTGGTAAAGTCTCAGGGTATAAAATAAATGTGCAAAAGACAGTCGCATTTCTATACACCAATAAACAATAAACAAACAGAAACCCAAATAAAAAAACACAATTCCATTCACAATAGCCACAAAAAGATGAAATACCTTGGCATCTTCCTAACCAGAAACATGAAAGACCTTTACAACAAAAACTACAAAACACTGCTCAAAAAAATCAATGATACAAACAAATGGAAAAATATTCCATGTTCATGGTTTGGAAGAATCAACATTGTTAAGATGTCCATTCTACCCAAGGCAATCTACAGATTTAACACAATTCCCATTAAATTGCCAGCAGCATTCTTCTCAGATCTGGAAGCAACAATACAGAAATTCATATGGAAACATAAACAACCACGAATAACCAAAATAATTCTCAGCAAAAACCAAAGTAAGAAGTATCACACTTCCAGACTTTAACCTTTTTTTATAAAGCTACAATAATCAAAGGAACCTGGTATTGGTACAAGAACAGTCATCTAGACCAATGAAACAACATAGAGATTCCAGAAGCAAAACCTCAATTTCTCAACCAACCAACAACAACCACTGGGGAGAGGACAAGCTATTTAGTAAATAGTGTTGAGAAAACTGGCTGATCACATGCGGAAGATTAAAACAAGACCCCTACCTATTACCACACACAAAAATCAACTCTAAATAGATCACAGACCTAAATGTAAAACCCCAAACTGTAAGAATCTTAGAAAATGCTGGAGACACCATTATGGAATTTGGAACTGGCCACCAATTCCTGATCAAACCCCAAGTGCCCATGACATAAGAGAAAAGATAGACAAGTGGGACTTCATCAAACTGAAAAGCTTCTGCAAAGCTAAAGAAATCAAAGAGCAGGGAGACAGCCCACAGTCTGGGAAAAAATACTTGCCAACTATATCTGACAAAGGCCTAACATCTAGGATCTACAAGAAACACAAACATGCCAAAAAGAAAATAAAGCGCCCCATTACAAAGTAGGCAAACTATATGAAGATACTTCTCAAAAGAAGACATATGAGCAGCCAACAGATACATGAAAAAAAGCTCAGGCTCACTAGTCATCAAAGAAATGCAAATTTAAACCACACTGAGATACCACCTAACTCCAGTCAGGATGGCCATCATCAATAACCCCAAAAATAACAGATGCTAGAAAGGATGCAGGGAAAAGGGAACACTTCTACACTATTGGTAGGAGTGTAAGCTAGAACAACCTTTGTGGAAAACAGTTTGACAATTCCTAAAAGATCTAAAAATCTACCCTCCATACGACCCTGCAATCTGCATACTGGGAATATACCCAGAGGAACTCAAATCACTCTATGAAAAGGATACCTGCACACACATGTTTATTGCAGCATTGTTTATAATAGCAAAAACATGGAGCCAACCATGCTGCCCATCAAAAGAGGACTTGATAAAAAAAAATGTGGTACATATACATGATGGAATATTATGCAGCCAGAAAGGACAAAATTATCACAGCAACTTGGACGAACTTAGAGTCTCTAATGCTGAGTGATCTACCACAGAGACAAAGAACTGAGTATCATGTGTTCTCACTCATAAGCAGACCTTGAAAAATTATAATACTATAAAAGTACTGGCAGTAGTGGGAAACTGCCGGGGGGGTAGGGGGACAGGATTGGCAGTAGTGGGAATCGGCTCAGGGATGGTGTGCACACCTCATCAACAAGGGTACCTGCATAATGAACATTTGTATTCCTAACCTTGAATTATACCCCACATCTTTAAAATTAAAAAAAATTAAAAAAAAGAAAATTATTTCCTATGCTCACTCAATTAGAGTTCTTAAGATACAAATGGCTTGAAGATAAATGGCTTTAGTAGTTTCTCCATTAACCAGAATGTTTAGAAGCCCAGAGCTGTGATGATGGGAACTTGGGGGGGCCTTTGTGAAGGCAGAATCATGTTTACAGAAGCCGAGAGCTGGACAGGGCTCTGAGACAATGGTGGTTGAAAGACTCATTTTATAAATGAGGTAAGTGCAGCCCAGAGAGTTATCTAAGCCCATTCAACTGGTGATGGCCACGCTGGGAGCAGCACCAGGTCTCCTGTTCCTAGTCCAGTGGACTTTCTTAGTATCTCATGCTGTCTTCAACCTATCACTAACTATTTTTAAGAAGCACTTCAAGGAACAAGAAAATGCACTTTCCTCCAGATTCATATATGCTGTCATACCCGATATCATTTATAATCAGGCAGTAAGTACAAACAAATCATAACAAATGTGGGCATAAGACAACTTCAGCTCTTCTGACCTGTCCCAGCTGGCTGGCTGCTCGCCTGCCCGCCCTCAGAGGAGGCTGAGTTTCCCTTGCCACCTTCTTTGAATCAAGACAAGAGCTTTGGAGTAATTCAGAAAAGGAGTTGACTCACAACCAACCCTCATATCTGGGCCAAACAGGGCCTGAATTTCTTAAAATAATCCTGGTTAGAACCTTGCAAAAATCTGTTCTCCATACTGACACCACAGTGATTTTAAACTGCAGATCTGCTGCCTCTGTTTTAAATCTTCTAGTACAAATGATAAACTCTTAGAAAGGTACCTCCAGCTGCGCGATCTGATCTTGGCCTCTTTCTAGCTTTTCATTCCCATTTTCCTCCTTTTCTCCAAATCTCCCTTCTCCTCTGTCCACAGAAGAATCTTCTCATAAGTGCACAGGCTTGTCACATCTCTGGCCCTTTGCCTACTGTCTTCCTCCCACTTCCTCCACCTTTCCTACTCACTCCCCCAAATCTCAGTTCTGGGTTACTTCAACTTAGAAACATCTTAGCAACAACCCCCACACTCCACCAGGGGAAGTTAGGTGCCTCTCCTGGCTACTTCCATTATAGCTTTAATAAACAGTATTTTAAGGAATCAATGATTTTTTTTTTTTTCATTTTCTCCTGAGGGTCATCTTTATATCCTCCACTACTTAGCATGCCCAGTTTTAAATGAATTGTTGAAGAAATAAGCAAAGATCTGTAGACACTTTTAAAATATGTGTTTGGAGGAGCTGGGAGTATGCCTTTCTGTTGAAAGTTTACCTGAATTCTTTATGGTAAGACTGAATATGTGGGGTTTCCCATCACATCAGGCACGATGGCCTTGGTTTTAACAGGCATGCAGTTGAAAAGAAAGCATCAAAGTTAATCAGCAAAGAGATATGAAAAAGACAAAGCCTTATTTTCCTTTCCTTCACTGAACTGACTTCCCAAACTAAAGAAGATGCAAAACAAACATGCAATTGTGGTGTCACTTCTTCTTTATAATAAATTCCTTAATGTAAACTAAATATTGAAATGTGAGACACGGAATAGAATTAAAACCCTTAAGTGTTTTCTGAGTGCAACTCATCATCTCTGTTGACTTTCTCAAAATGTACCTGCCCCTTAAATTCTCAGAAAACTTGCCTCTCCCTCAGAGAACAAACTGTGAAAAGCCAAATTATATCTCAATGATGATCAGGCAAAGTGGGAGGAAGTCAAAGGCTTTATTTGCCTAACAAGACTACTTTATAAATGACAGTACAAAAGAAGAAGTTTTGCTTAGAGTAGAAAGGTAAAGGGCAGAGAAGTAGAGGAAAGCAAGAACAAAGAGTTATTAAGCCAGAAGAGGGAAGAATGAGGTGGCAGGAAAAAGGAAAATATTTGGCCCAAGCAGTTTCAGAGATTATAACTAAAACATGCAAAAGCAAGTAGAAAAAAGAAACTGATCTAATCAACCTTTTAATCAAACAATAAATAACAACAAGTTTATACTAACCATTAGTCCAGCAGATAGTCCCGAAAAAGAGGCTAAATATTCCGTATTGTTTCCTCCAGGTTTTATATCAAAACACTTTTAAGTTTTCTCTTTCATACAGTCATGTATGCAAGCAGATCACAATACACTGATTTGGTTAAAATCTAGTAGAGAGGGTGATGTTGAAGATAGGATCCCATAGAAGTTTCTTGGTCACTGTTTTTGGCATACCTTAACTTCTAACTTCTCAGCCTGGCTGCTTTGATATATATATAGGCTTTCACAAAATCTTCCCCAAATCAATCTCAATCAATATCTCTCTCACTCAATCTCTCTGTCTTTCTCTCTGTCACACACACATATCTGGAAACAGAAGAGTAAATTAAATCACATCAGACCATTGCCTCACATAACAAATCCCTGACCTTTGCCCAGTACATCTCTGGGCTCTGACTGCTGAAGTGAAGGCCAGGCCTAGGCTGAGGTCTCATGAGGCCTATTACAAGGAAGCCAGCCAAATCAACTGAAAATAGGGCTAAACATGAGAATTCAACAAAGACTGGATGGGTTGAAGACAAAGATAGGACATCTGAATTTAATCTTGTCCCTTCTCTAAGAAGTACAAGAACAAAAGCAGACGTGACCATCTGCTGTGTTCATAGCATCTAGAGTGCAGCACATTGAATATTTTTTTAAGTGAAGGAATAAATTAATTCCAAAACATTAGTGCCCATTATAAATCCCAGCATACTTATTTTCATTTGTAAACACTTAACCATTTATCAGTAAAGTGTAAAGTAGTTGACTAGTAAACACTTATTATCTCCAGCATATTAATGTATCTCCCTCATCCCAATCTCCCAAAGTCTTAATTGACTAAGAATATTTTGGCAACTGGAAAGAATATAGTACTTAGAAGATGTAGATTTTGTTTTTTTTAAATTACCTTCTAATAGAGGGAAGTAGGACTTAGAAAAAAAAGGTCATAAGTCAACTAAAAAGTACAAAATACTAAACGTTTTGTGAATTACATACATAAGCAACATAAAAAAATAAAGACTGCCTTCTTACTTAGGAGTTTTGCCATAGTTCTTTTAACTGCTCACATGATAAGAACAATCGTGATTTCCATCACTGAGTATAGACTGAGTTGACGTGCACTCAAGACTATGTGACTCATATTCCTGTGTGTGACCAACAGTCCTGTCTACACTATCAACACAAGAAGCCTGTTCATGATTTATGACTGCTGCCAGAATTAGCTGAGCCTTTTGCTAGTTACAAGACTCCTTCTGTCTGGCTAGCTTCCCTATGTTTATATGCAATAACCCATTCTACAGCATGTAATACATAAAAACCTCTTTAAGATAAGAATCCCTCAGAGGGAAAAATTCATTTGAATAGTTTAGCTAAAAGTGACTTGATTTGAGAATTTTACTGATTATGAATTGGTGAAATTTTAATTTGTTTTAAAATTACATTTTGAGTCTGTAGAAACCTGCCTGACAGATGCCTCTAAAGCACATTTCCAAAACTAAATTCAGGAGTCCATGAACACCTCATTTTCAGAGTTTTGGTGTAAATCAAAAACATAGGAGTTATCTGGACATCTTTTTTGCCACTGTTTCATCTGATAATGTTACCACCCCATCAGTATCTTTTGAGCCCATTCCATCACCTTATTCTCTTATTCTTTCTCCTGCTATTGTCCAAGTTCTAGACATCATTTCTCACTTGGACTTTAAGAATTTTGAGAATGGTGCAGGCCGTCTCTCTCTGATGCATTTCTCTCTCTCTCTCTCTCTCTCTCTCTCTCTCTCCTCCCCTCCCTCTTACCCAGCCTCTCGTCAATGCATCCCCCCCACCCCACATACACACAAATGTGCTTTGAAATACCATCACCATCATGAAACCCCTCTGAATAAAGCATTTATAAATGACTTCCCTTGTTCATAGGACTAATACCACAATCCATGCCGTGATCTAACCAATATTTACTAATTGCTTCCAATATTCACTCCCCACAATTTCAATTAGTAATACAACCCAGTGAAATACGACATTTCCCAGCCAACCTTGCAGCTAACTGTGGTCATATGGCTACATTCTGGAAAGCAGGACTCGAGTAGAAGTGACATATGCATCTTTCAGGAAATTGAGTAACCCTTGCACTTCCCCTTCTTTACACAGGTTCACTCTTGTTATTTTTTATGTTGATGGGCTGTACCATGAAACACGTGGATGATGGCTCCCTAGACCTGTGGAACACTTCTGGGACTCACTATGAAGCTGAGTCCCAGACAAGGAGGGTTTATACACAGGAAAAGGACCAACCAGTCAGTGGTTTTGTGAGCAGTCAGCCTACAAACTTCTAGTTTCTCTTTGGAAGGAAAAAATGTTTTTCGCTTAATTTTTCAGGTTTCAGCTGAAAAAGTAATAAGAAAGAGTAATCACAGAAGACTTGTGTAAAACATAAGCTGAAACTGTTACTCTTGATTCTCATAAATAAAGAAAATGTACCCAAACAAATAATAATCTGATATGGCTTTGTCATGACCTTTATGAGATATTGCTTCCTTATCTAAGAGAGCTATGAATCCTATGTGTGCTAAAACCAGAAGTATTTGGAACTGTTAGAACTTGTTAATAGTTTTATTTGGAGAATTATTAAGGCCTACATAAGTGAACATCTTTGTCAGATAGATATATTATTTTTATCTAATAAAAATAACGTGTCCCACCTTACTGCAAAGTTTTAAAACTTCAAGTTATTAGAGGTGTTACCAACTAAAAAATAATGGTTAAACTGAGAGTAGAAAAGTAAAGGACCTGAAAAAGAGGCTGAGCCATATCTCTTCTACTTTTTGTCCCTGCCTTCATAAAGCAATTTTATACTAAGCAATGTACCTTGAAATGGTGTTAGTAGAACACGAGGCTTTCTGCTTCAAACAGAATTTTAATAATAGACAATTCATACTTACATCAAGAAGATGAGCCAAAAGAAGAGGAGTACATGATGCTTGTCTGCAAAGTGATAATTTTCCAGAGACAATTTAGATTTTTTTTTTCTGATTACAACTACAGAATACTTGCTTATGTAGAAATCTGGTAAGTACTAATATGGTATAAAATAAATTCTAGATTCCTTTTCTACTTCTTTCTGATAAAATTTCCTTTAAAAGATTGAAAATAAATTCCATATAAAAGTTGTTTATTTTATTGTTTTTGGTTTGTTTCCCACTTAACATTATAGACCTTTCAGTACCTGCCAATTATATTGCCACCTTTTTAAGAAAATGTAGCTTTTAGCAATTCTTTGTTGATTCAAATGAAATCAACCTGGCTCAGCTAATATTAACTGAATAGATTGAGAATGGAGTCCTGATACCAAAGGCTAATCAATAGGAAATGTTTGAAATCAGATGTTGTGTGATTCGGGCAGTTTTTGCCAACGTGGAGAAGTTGCAAAGGAGAGGAGAGAGAGTTCAAGAACATTACAAAAGAACTCATGGAGGACCCATGATGTGATCAGAGATACATGAGAATGTCTGGGCATTGCAGTAGACATCTGGTATTGTTACAGTAAATCCTCACTACATGAAGTTACCTGGAAAAATTATTTTCCTTGCTTGCTGAAGACACATAATACTCCTCTAACCACCCCCAAATAAAAACAAGATAAAAAAACTGTGAACATAAAATTTAATGGCTATTTTTATAAATCTTCCATCATATGCCTGTTACTGGCCATTCAGGATAGTGTTTGTCAAACTGTGAGTCACAACCTATTCTTAGGTTGTAGAATCAACTTAGTGTATCAAAGCCAGCTTCGTTTATTGACTTGTTTAAATGAATAGACTGGATTGGACAATTTCTTTACATGAGATTTTTCATGCACGTGTGCATCTGTTGAGTTTCTATGTAGACATAGTATTTTCTTACTATAGGTGATAGTCAAAACAAGTTTGTAGATCATTGATATAGATTGCTTCTAGTTTTTCAAAATTATAAATAATGTTATAATGAACATCTCCGGGGTAGGGAAATTTGGTCTATATTTCTATTTATTGCCTATTTCTATTTATTGCCTAATGATTGATTCCCAGAAGCAATGTTGCTGCATGAAAGGGTAGAACATTTAAGAGATTTTTCAAAGATATCACCCAATTGCTTTCAAACTGTTTTCATTTAAACTCAGACCAGGCCAGTAGAGAACTTCAAATTCATTGTTAAAACGGTTAGCAAGAATTTTCTTTTCCTCCAATCATTACTAATTTAATGAATAAAATAGTCTGTCATTGTTTTAATTTATATTTACTTGAGGATTAATGAGGCTGAATATTCTATGAGACATTTACTGTGAATTATCTATGTATGTCCTTCCACTTTCTGCTATTTTATACATATGTTTTTGAGGAAAGTTTCTTCATTATTCTCTAGAGATGAGGGTCTATCACAAAAATAAAATGGGAGAGAATATTTTAATCATTTTGATATTGCCAGGCTGACATCAGATTACCTTTAGACTTTTATCCTTCCCTTGATTTTGAGAAAAGCTGCCTGATAAGGTATATTAACCTTACAAATAATTAAAAAATAACCAATGCCAGAATAGCTGGGGCAACATGACACTGAAAGTTTATACTTTGAACTTCTTCCTCTGTGCCAAACACTGCAATAATAGGCTTACTTTTTAGATTGAAGACAGTAGTATAAAAAATTTTAAAGAACAGTTATGACCCATGGAGGGTAAATTGAGAAGTTCCAACATATATATGATGGGAGTTCCGGAAAAAGAGGATTGAATTCAACTGCAAAGAATCAGTTTTGGAAAAGGTTATTACTGATAATATTATAAAATTAAAGAATAGGTTAAGTTTTCAGATTAAAAACCATTAGTAATAAATGAACAGAATAATAAAAAATAATTCTACCATAGAGAATTAGGATACAGACAAATATTTAAAAGTACTCTAAATAAGAGACAAATTATCTTCTAATGAATTCAAAGGTACTAGTAGAACATTTTTCTTTAGCAACAACATATGTCAAAACACAAATAAAAATTTTTAAAGTGTACAGAAATAAACATCAGTTTAGAATCTGATACCCAACTAAACTATCACTAAAGACAATTTCTCTCTCTCCCTCTCTCTCTCTGTGTATGTGTGTGTGCACAGTTTTCTACCTAACAACTTCCATTTTTAAAAAGAGAAAGGAAACCCTGTCTCCTATTTCAGTTATTGTCTATAAAGTTACTAACATAACACATGTATCTGCTCCTCTTTAAATCAAAACTTCTTGAATACATTGTCATATATTCCTGTGTTCAATTCCTCTTTGCCAATTTCTTAAACTTGTTTAAATCAGGCTTTAAGTCCCAATATGCCAATGAAATAGCTTTCAGCTGGTCATCAATGACTTTCACATTGCTAAATCTAGTGGTCAATTCTGAATCATCTTATTTGATCTATCAATAACATTTGCCACAATGACTCACTTTCTCCCTCTTTGACATACTATCAAAATTTTGTATCTTGGAGACCATTCTCTAGCAATTCTACCACCTCATGGGGCACTTCATCTTGGGCACTTTACTGTGTCTTCTTCATTTTCCCAACAACTTAGCAGTGACATATTCCCAGGAATTATCCTCCTTTCTTCATTTCTCTATCTATGTTTATTTCCTAGGTGATCTCATTTGGAATCATGACATTAATATCAGGTATATGATGATGTAGTCCAAATCATAACTTCAATCTATACCTCTTTCTTGAACTATAGTTTCTTGTATTTAGTTTACTATTTAATAGTTCATTTGAATGCCTGCTAGGAAGTTCAAACTTATAAATCCATAACCAAACTTTTGATTTTACTCTCCTAATCTATTTATTCTACAGTCTTAGCCATTTTTGTAAACATCAACTTCATCCTTTCAGATTTTCTGCATTCTTTCACTTGTACTCCATAACTAATACTCCACCAAACTCTCAGACATACCTTCATATTATATCTAGAATGTGATCACTTCTTACCAACACCATCTTTATCTCCTTCATCCAAGCCACCAACATTTCTTATATGGATTAATATTACAATTTCTTAATTGGCCTACCTGCTTCTGCTCTTGAATATCTTTATTTCCAACACCCAAATTGATCTCACTAAAACAAGAACATGTTACTTATTTGTTCAGAACCCTTTCATGGCATCCCATCTCACTTAAGAGTAAATGACAAAGTACTCACAGTGGTCTGAAAGTACTTTCTGATTTTTCCCCATTCCCACCCACTATCTTTGACTCAATTTACCACACACTTTTTTTGCTCATTCTGCTCCAACAAAACTGACCTCTTGGATGTTGCTTGAAGATCCCAAACAGTATATGATGATCCCTTTGCCTGGAATACTTTTCTCTCAGACTTCTTTTAACTATACATTCAAACATCAACTTATCTCTGAACTCTTTCCTGGCAACCAAGTTAAATAATGATCCATACACTTCTTTATTTTTCTCCTTAGCACTCATCTTTGATATATATTTGTTTACTTGTTTTTTGTCAATCTCTTCTTAATAGATTGTCAATTATATGAGTTCAGAAACTGTTTATTTTGTTCACTGCTATATTTTTAAGTATCTACAACCAACAGAAGGCAAGTAAGAATAATTTATTAGATGAACAAATAAATAGTGAGACGGCGAAAAGAAAGGTAAAATATGACAGTTAATTCAATTAAATAATGCATGTAAAAACACAATATGGAATACATTTCCTGTTGATTAGGAAAAAAAAAGAATATTTTAGGCAATTAAAAAAAGGAAAATAGTGGAGACTAGGACAAAGGATAATTAAAATGTGCTATATTTTCTGCTTTGTTTAAGAGAAGGATAGATAATGCATGTAAAGTGAGAACACTGATGTTGGTTGATGTGGCAGTGGGTAGTCTAACTGGGGTACATGAGGACATGGGCATACAGTGAGCACAGGCAGAGTGATTGTTGCAGCTGTCTGCTGCCTTAAGAAACAGCTGGCACCCACACTAGGGAGCACTGGAGAGGGCACACCCCACTACAGAGCCTAGGAAGGGGAAGAGATGCTGAGCTGATTATATTCCTTAAAAAAGTGATAGGCTTCCCAAAGTTTAGAAACAGAACAAAAGAGATTGTGTTTATGTTCTGTGAATGTTTTCATTCTTTATAGGTGGAAAATGGAAGATTCTTATTCCTAGATAATTACTATATTTAAAATAAGATTAAATGAAACCTTTGCATCTTTCTCTTCTCAAAGGAACACTTCTGTAACATAATTACTTTAAACTACTACCTACACAAAGAAAGTTTAACAAAATATGCTTTAAGACTTTCTAAAAAATAGAGGAAGATAAAAAATACAGTAAGAAGCCGGGCTCGGTGGCTGAGCCTGTAATCCCGTGTCTTTGGGAGGCTGAGGTGAGTGGATTGCCTGAGCCCGCGGGTTCGAGACCCGCCTGGGCAGGCGAGACCTCATCTCTACCAGAAATCAAAAAATCAGCCGGGCATGGTAGCGTGTGCCTATAGTTCCAGCTACTTGGAAGGCTGAGATGGAAGGATCGCCGGAGCCCAGCAAGTCGAGGCTGAAGGTGGCCGGAAGCAGCCACTGCACTCCAGTCTGGGCGACGGAGTGAGACGCCAACTCAAAAATAAATAAATAAATAATAAAAAATAAAAAATAAAAACAAGAAAGCACATATCATGCACAAACTGAAAAACATACTTCTGCATTGTAATGTCCTACATGCTTATTGTTTGCTCCTTACTGTAACTTGTTTTATATCACTCTATGGAGAGATGAACACCTTAAGTTTTTCCTAAAGAGCTACGCATTTCTTTTGCTAATGACTAAACCAGAAGTCCAAATCTCCCTCTTTAGGGGTCTTTCAGCCAGTTATATTTGCATTTGCTTCTATTTTCCCGGAAGTACTTATTCTATCTCAGGCGGCACAGAAACCTTACTGACTTCTGCAAAATTAAGTTGTTTTGCATGTAATCTAAGAACAAGGAAAGCGACGTTACAGGTCTCCTCTCTGTCCCTTTTCAAGATGGACTGCCATTTCTTAGGAACTACCGGCCCTGGGCAGTGGGAGAATTTCAAGATGTTCACCCTGTAGCATGTAGACTTCAATGAACTGACCCATCAAACTGTTCTGTACGTTACATAAATTGTGCATTGGCAATGAATACCTCTCTAGTCAAGGCTGGTGTTACAAGGATTTAAGATGCAGAAGCTCAGCAATAAAGTGTATATATAACCAACAGCCTTGGGAAAGAATCGATTGCAAGTGGGTTTAAAATAAGGTTCCATACAATCTTATGAGTGCTTTAATGAATCATTAGGTCTTTATGCTAACAAAAACTTGACTTCGATGCTGAACTTCTAAGGAAAGATGCATATACTTTAGAATACCATTACTACGTAATGGAACTTAATTTATTTTCAAACCCAACTATTTTACTTATTACTTGTACTTAACAAAGGAGGAAAAACATATAGCATATTGTGAGTTACAGCGAACTATTTGAACTAGTAAAATATTCTATTACTTAATAACAATGTAAAATTCCCTATCTATACAAGGCCTGACAATTAAGCACAAACTTGCCACTGTGTGCTTTCATTGACAGCACTGAACAAACAGCTCAGCAAGGTTCATAACCTTGGCATATCAGAGTCCCACGGCTGTCTTTGTGTTAATGTGTGGCGGTGTCTTGCTGAGTGGTGTTCATTATTGTTGTTGCATGCTTTCATGTGTCATCACAAGGATGTCAGAGCTTGAATTAGAACAATGGGCAAACATTACATTTCTTGTTAAACTTGGCATCATTGGAAGTGAAATCAGGGACATGTTAGACCAAATTTATGGGGATAAGGCCATGAAGAAAACAGCAGTGTACAATGGAGTCAACATTTTTCTGAGGGGAAAGAAAATGTTACGATGAAGGGAGGTCAGAACAGCCACTAACAACCAGAACTGATGAAAACATTGCAAAAACGTATCAAATTGTGCATCGGTATCATCGGCTGACACTGAGAAGCATAGCAGACCAAATAAATGTTGATAGAGAAACAATTAGGAACATCTTCACTGAAAATCTCGGCATGAGAATGGTGTGTGCAAAAATGGTCCTGAAGGAGCTCTTGCATCACGACAACGCACCAGCTCACACAGCGCTGTCTGTGGGGGAGTTTTTAGCCAGTAAACAAATAACTGTATTGGAACACCCTTGTTACTAACCTGATCTGTCCCCCAATGACTTTTTCTTTTTCCCAAAGATAAAGGAAATATTGAAAGGAAGACAGAGGACATCGAGGGTAATATAACAGCTCTGATGACCATTCCAGAAAGAGTTCCAAAATTGTTTTGACAGGTGGACTAGGTGCTGGCATCAGTGCATAGCTTCCCAAGAGGAGTACTCTGAAGGTGACTGTAGTGATATTCAGTGATGAGCTGTGTGTACTTTTTCTAGGATGAGTTCACAAACTTAATTGTCAGATCTTGTACAACAAGCTCCATATTGAGCTACATAAACCACCTGACATTTTGGTAGTTGTTCAACATCTCTAGAATGCCATCCAAACTTCTGTCTACGTTTTCCATTCTCCCCAACTCTAGATTCATAAAACTACTTAGCTTCTACTGGCTGTTGAATGCTGCTGAAGAAAACATGTACAAATTCAAAATGTCCTGCTCTAAATAAGCCCCCCCACACTGCCTGACAGTACTAGCATACTTGTCTAGGTGGATTTCTTTCCTTTCTCCACACTAATACCTTTTCTGTTTTCTTCTTGCCTCCAACTCCATTTCCTCACACACCGTCAGAAGATGGCCGGTTGCAAAAACCAAATGCCAAAGCTATCCTCCACCACCACCTTCTCCTTATTCCCCAAACTTAGCCAATATCAAGTACTGTTCATTCTACCTTCAAAACATCTCTCCAAGTTTTCCACATCTCTTCTTCCCAACTGCCGTTTACACCCTCCCTTGTTTGGGCAAATATCATTTTCCACTCAGATAACATGGAAGCCTTCCAGACCTAGACCCAGGCTTCTGTCATCCCTGATCTGTTCTGTACCTCAGCAGGGTCCCTAAAACACAAGCCTTGTTGTGTTTCTCCCCTCAAATGCTCTCCTTTCTATACTCTTCTACCACAAACGTCCCCATGACCCATCCCCACTCTACATATGTACACATTGATCTCAGGATAACGTGCAAAATTCTTAGATTAGAGAGCTACTCTCACCCAACGCCCACTCATATCTCCCATATGCCTGCTTCTCTACAATGCGCTCCAGGTGTGCTAAACAGCTGGAAGTTCTTGAGCCTTTGCATAAGTCATTCACCCGGAGGAATACACCTGGGTTCCCTAGACAAAGAAAACTAACAAACACATTTTATGGCAATGTATTTTAAAGTTTTATCATCCTTGAACATATATTCCCAGTTCCTGAGAGGCTGGTCATAAAATCCTTGGTGAGAAACACTGTCATAGATACAACCTTCTAACATAAAAACAAAGCAAAAGAAATATAGCATTTTGAGGCTGAAGTGGACATGAAATAAAAGCAAGTCCAACTCTCTTATTTTCCAAATAAGGAAATTGATTCTCAGAGAAACTAAATGGATTTGTCCAGTAGATCCAAAGGAATCAGAACTAGATTGGGATGAGTGTGGTCAAAGTTGAAGGACATCTGTAAAGTATCAGAGAAATCTGGGCTCATGGAGTTGTCACCATTCATTTAAACATCTAATACAGACAAACCCAAAGTGTATATGATGGCAGGGTAGCAAACTGGGAGCACCAAATTGCACACTGGTTTCCAAGAAGACCACGGTCCCTTTCAGAAGGTGTTGTTGCCAATGTTTCCTTACTGAAAGCAATAGACACTTGGGGGTTTCACATTTATTCTCATCTCTCTGAGCATGCCAGGTGTAACTTTAATAGTTCATGTCTCAGGGAGAAACTTATTTGATATTATTAACTGGTGTACACAAACACAAAACAAATGTTCTCATGCACAAAACTAAATAATACAAATCTTCAACAAAGCAAACTCCAGTGTTTTCTATTCTATTTTTTCATGCTCTAAGCCGTTAGGAAAAGGGCTGATTGTTGTCTGTTTGCTTTCTCAGTCCAATAATGGGTTGTGACAGTTTGAAAAATAATATATACTTGATTCTCATTATTTGACCTCTGAATTTGAGTTCTTTTTTTGTTGTTGTTCTTTGTTCTATAATACTATTTAAATACCCCCAGTGAATTTTACTGTCTTGGTAAATTGCATTGGTCCTCCAACGAGTCTTCTTATTAAGATTAAGACATACTCTAGGATCACAGAAAGATATAAAGTCTTAGCTCAGGCTACTATAACAAAATACCACAAACTGAGTGGTTTAAACAACTGAAATTTGGTTTTTCACAGTCCTGGAGGCTGGAACCTGAGATCAGCATGCCAGCATGGTTGGGTTCTGGTGAGGGTTCCCTTCTTGACTTGCAGACGGCCTCCTTCTCACTGTGTCACCTTATGGAAGAGAGAAAAAAAAGCAAGCAAGCTCCCTGGCATCTCTTCTAAGGGCACTAATTCCTCCCGTTATAGGCCTACTTTCATGACTTCATCTAAACATATTTATCTCCTTAAAGCACCATTTTCAAATACTATTAAATAGGGAGTCAGGGCTTCAGCATATGACTTTTGGGAAGGACACACGTCAATCCACAGCATAATATAAAGCAACATACTTCCAAATGGAATGGGATTTCCAGTCCTGGAGGAAAGAAAGACATGGAAAACGTGGAAGTAAAAGGTAGCAAGTGACGTTTCTGCCTTGGAATCAAAATTCGAGAAGAGACTTAGAAATATCCATGTAAATGGAGGAGGATTTATTCCTCATTTTCATGTCATAGTTTATAACATTTAAAAACCCTTTGGAAGGCCAGATGCAGTGGCTCACGCCTATGATCCCAGCACTTTGGGAGGCCGAAGTGAGAGGATTGCCTGAGCCCAGGGTTTGAGACTAGCCTGGGCAATTTGGCAAGACCTCATCTCTACAGTAAATGAAAACTTAGCCAGGCTTGGTGGCATGTGCCTATAGTTCCAGCTACTTGGAAGACTGAGGTGGAAGGATCACCTGAGCCCACTGAAAGGTAGAGGCTGCCATGACCACGAGCGTGCCACTACCCTCCAGCCTGGGTGAAAGAGTGAGACTCTGACTCAAAAATAAAAAAAGAAACCCTTTGGAGAAGCAGCTCATAAGGTAGCTACCACAAAGTACTAATGATGGTAAGATGCAGCTAGGCAGAGAACAGACCCTGAGACAGCGACCTCTCTTTCTCCACAGCCTGGGAACTGTGCAAAAGAAATCCAGTAGTGTTCATGTAACAGCGTAGTGGGTGAGTGTGGAGAGTCCAAATCAGAGACTGTGATAGCCTTGTCAGGAATCCTAGCAAGAAATGAGGTGTGTGTTCCAGGTAGCAGAAGGTGATGGCCAGATCCCCAGGAATGCTCTTGCCAAGGGAGAGGACAACACGGGTACATACACTTCACAGAAGATGCAACAGGGACAGAAGTCAAGGCCTCAGAATAGGCAAGATGAGTGACAGCTCAGCCAGAGGTACCCAGAAATCAGCAGGTCAACACAACACAACACAAGGAGACAAGGCCAGCAAGTCCAGCAATTGAATCCAGAGATAATGAGAAAGGCAGGAAGAAATCACTGTGAAACTGAAACAGACCACATTGCACTTAATTGCCAAGTTTGTGACTTCAGATGTGACACTGTTACACTTCACTTTTCTTTTTACAGTCACCCTCCACTAAAATATTCTGGCCTGTCATTACAACTTAAGAAATTGATAAGGTTTCCGGGCTCGGTGGCTCACCCTGTAATCCCACGCCTTGGGAGCCCGTGGGTTCGAGACCTGCCTGGGCAACTTGGTGAGACCTCATCTCTACAATAAATCAAAAAAATTAGCTGAGTGTGGCAGCGCGCGCCTGTAGTTCCAGTTATTTGGAAGGCTGAGGTGGAAGGATCGCCGGAGCCCAGCAGGTCGAGGCTGCAGTGGCTGGGAGTGGCCACTGCACTCCAGTCTGGGTGACAGAGTGAGACTCCAACTCAAAAAAAAAAAAAAGAGAAATTGATAAGGTGATTTCTAAAAATGTAACACGGCTTATGGTAAGATGCTCGGATCAAAAACAATATGATTTTTTGGTGAGTATTTCTTGAAACCAAGTAGCTAACTCCTTACTTCCCTTTACTCCAAAGATGATAGCGAATTGATCTATGCCACATGTCAATATCACAGTTGTCACACAAAGTTTCACACAGCTCTTGTTTATAAGAGTGGTACTCTTCATACTGTTGCATATAAAAATGACGCTATTTGGGACATCCTAGGAAACACGTGAAAAGAAAAATGTATAGCAACGGCTAAATCTGAGATAAGTAGTCATTTCTAGATCAATCTGTGACCAAAAATAGGATGACCTTCATAAGATGCAGAGCGTTGTAACACTGTAACCTTGTGTGCTATTTCCAAGTGATTGTTGACTTTTACTGTGTGCCTACTGTATACTTGTCACTGTGTTAAGTAGGCTTTCAGGAGACAGAGCAGAACAGGATGAAATTTCTGCCCTATCAAAGCTGGTTGCCAATCCATGAGAGAAAATTAAAGCTACAAAACATGAATAATGCAATCGGTGGCATGTTTCACATGCTATGAGAGGGGGAGGGAAGATCTTTTCATTGTGAAAGGAAGCCACCTAGGGGAAAAATTGTCTTCACGGAGAGGTCATTGCAGGGCAGGTCCTGGGGGTCTCGGAGAAACCCAGTTCTCCCTCCTTTCTCACTTACAGCTCTCAAAAATAACTGCAGAATGTGCTGAGGATGTAACATCATGACATAAGCAGGTATAGAACAGCCTTGATTTTGTTCCAGTCTCTACCCCTCCTAGAAACAGGATGCCCTGCATTGCTTTGGCCCGAGTCATGTGGCTCTAGGATATAACACCCAGGGTGGGATGCTTTCACAAGTAGGGCACTGCGCAAAGATTCCATCTACCCCAGAGAGCTTTCCTGATCCTGGGGATCATGGCTTGCAATGAACCCTAGATTTCTGTCACCTTTCACCACTTGTCTATAAGTAATAAATCCACCTCATGCAAATTGTATGTGGGAGTGTTCTGTCTCTTCAGACTCTCAGACAAATTGGTCACTGGTACCCAGGGAAACTGCATCACAGTGATAACTGCACTCAATTTTATAATTAGAAATGTTGTATTATAGGTTTTTAAAACTTTGTTGTTGTTGTTGTTTTACACTGAAGGAACCTGACTGAAGCTGGTAAAAATATTTAAATGGAGTAAACTATTGCCACAAAAAATTTGGAGATATAATTCTGAAGCTTAACTCATTATTTCATGGTTTGGATGCTATGATAAATAAGTCATTTAAAGATAACTCTTAAAAGCCATGCAGTAGTTATTGATTTTAAGGAGATTACGATATACATCTATAAATATCAACAAGTACCAATGGTCCAATATTATCAGAATGATATTCTGTGACTTGAAAGAAAATATCCAGCAATGACATCACATACCAATTCAAAATTTTTGTACTTCAAAATATTTAGACAGATATGAAGACGAGGCAACTGGGAAAACTCCTCGATGATTCAAAAATTAGCTCAAGTGATGGTAAGAAGATGAGATTATAGATGCATGAAACCCCGACCCATGCTAGGTCAATCAGATTTACTGTCTTGTGAATCTTAAATTGCAATGTATTCCGATTAGCTGTGGGTTCTGTACTCTACGGAACACATAAAATTAGGACTGGGCCAGCCATGGTTACCTACCAGCTCTGTCAGACAAGCAGTGAAAGTTCTACAGCATAGAAGTGTCCAGAAAAGCAGAGTCCAAAGCTGAGTGGACCCAAGGAGAGGGAGGGAAAGGTAGAGTTAAGTTGATTCCCTTGATTTCTGGGTGGTCTTGACTGCCTTGGTTTGGGTGCTCTGGATTTAGTGCTCTTGCAGGATCTAGGTGCACTTCCTACCCTTGGATTTCATGAGACACGCCAAGATAGCTCTGGATTTTGCCTAGGTAGTTATGAATGAGTTTCGTTACACCTAACTGGTGATTAATATGCTTGTGCTTTAAAAAGAAGTTTAGAAGGCAGCCTAAGATCAAGTAAGAAAAAGCAACACATTGTTGAGCACGATGTAAATATTTCTCACAATGCATTGTTACTTACTGACTCCATGAATGGAAAACAATAGAATACAAATCAGTTCCCATGTTGCCTCGTGCACCCCTGGGGTCGCCACAGCGCAGAAGTCATATGTAATCTTAGCTGAGTCAGATGGAGCCCTCATTTCATCCGTGCTATTCGGTTTAGAGAAAAAGTTACTCACGGTATCATTTCCATGCTTATTCTTTTTTAAAAATAGATGAAATTAAAATGCTTAGGGTGATCGTGGAATATCACTTGAGATTATGATTCTTTCCATCTGAGAGAAGGTTAAAAAGAACAGTCGTTGATGAGCCATTTGTTTCTAAACACCCCGAAATACTGAGAGAGTCTGACTGAATTTTTCAATAACGATCCAGATGTTGAACATATGTAGGGATAACTACAAAAATAGAAGCAGCAACCGCCACTTGGTAAGTTGGAGGTGAGGGTGGCCTTGAGCCTGGGGAACACGTGGAAGAGGGAGTTGTCCTCAGTGGCCTCTGTGGCCCTGCCTGGTGAGTGGCTGCTCCGTTCCATCGTGCAGTAACTTTACGGGGGTGCTCCTTGCCGCCGGCCCCTCTAAATTTCTTTCTTATCAACTTTTCAAACATTCCTTCACACAAAAGGGGTTGACGGCTGCTCACTGCAAACACTCCCAGGAGAACTGTCATTTTAAGCCTTTAATTAAACAGAGCAATCTTTCACTTTAGGATTTTACAAAACGCACCCAATAGAAAAGGGAATGTTTGAGGAACAGAGAAGCGTCCCTGACACTCTTCCATCATGCCAGGTAGATGACTGCTTGCTCCATCTGTTCTGCCTAACCAATCAGGCCTTGCCCGGCAGAAAACAATGAGGCAAAAGTAATGCCAGTACTCATTCAATCTTAGCGTTCTGATCATTAATGTTGCTACTCTCCTTCATGAATCTTTATATTTTTCCTTTGAAAGTTTATATAGTCACCTTTGAAGAGAAGAAAGCAAAAAGGAAAACAAACTCAAAGAGGCATTAAACAGATATCGAGGAGAGAGGTCACCAATGGCAACTCTCATGAACACATGTCAAATAAAATAATTTTACAGACAATCATGTACATAAGCTTATTCAAACTGATTCCCTGCATGTTGGTCTCCTGCAAAGTTTCACGTAAACTTGCAACGTACAAGTGTTAAGTCTAATAATGCTGGCAGACAGTTGAGGTGATAAGTAGGTGCCCTGTCTACCATATCACATTAGCCGTAGCAGTTCAGATGGGCTCTGGTTAGTAAGTCTGGAGAAGAGCTGGTACTTCCGGAACCAAGACAGCAGAGATGGCAAGTCATGTCATTTGCCAATACACCAAAAGCTGCTACCACAAGGGTTCGACACTTGGCCATAACAGGAGTGGATTGGTGCTCCATCATTGCACGTCCCCAAAGCCACATAGCAGAAGGACGGAGGTCTCTTTTCTGAGTCTGATATGTCCTGGGCAAAGTGAAACGGACAACAGCAAACCCCGCCCCTGCTACTCCTATAACTTTTCTTCTCCGATGAATTATTTTCCCTGTAGGACTAGTGTCTCTGAGGTTGAGTCTTTTGCTTTTGTTTTTCTAAAAAATATTGAGGGAACCCAAGAGACTTGAAAAGCTATACTTGCTGTAAAGCCCTACCTCATGTTCACTGCACTGTATTCTATGTAAACCCCTACCTCACGTTCGCTGCACTGTATTCTATATAAACCCCTACCTCACGTTCGCTACACTGTATTTCGTATACCCCCCCCTTACCTTGCGTTTGATATATTTTATAAATTCCTACCTCACATTTGCTGTATTTTATATTCTACCTCAGACCCCGTGAGACTAGGCACGTAATGGGTGCCTGGTGGTGACTATAATTGTAAAAGCTACACCTTAATTTAGGCAGTGTTTATACTTAACTTTGTTAAGCCTTTGCTTATCTCAATTACCGTGGTGGCTTTTTAGCTCTTGCAACGGCAAAGCAAGCAATAAACCCCTCCTAAACCTTCCTTTGCTTAGATTATGGTAGACTCGGTGGCGCCAGCCACCCTCCTAGTGGGCTCTGTGTTAGCTTATCTGGCATTCCATTCTGCCCGTTTAGCCGTTACCTGCCCATCACAGGCAAGATTAAGCCAGCGAAAAATCATACACAAACCAACCAATCAGTATCTCTGTAACCGTGTATATGCAATTCTATCCAATCCTGTGTGAACAAGTTTGTAAAGCCACCCCACTCCCTCAGAATTATGTATAAAAGGTGCATGTTAACCTGAGTCGAGGCTCGCTTGTTCCTGAACTGCTGCATCAGTTTCCAACGTGAGCCCAAACTCGATCAAGCCTGAATAAAAAAAAACCCTCTTGTAATTGCGTCGGAGCTGGCTCTTTGGTGGTTTCTCAGACTTAGAACTTTGGGTTTAACGGAACCAAATGTCTACCAACAAATGAATGAATAAACAAATTGTTTATTTTTATTGTTTTTTGCTTTTATTGTTATTTTTAATTGACACATAGTAATTGTACGTATTTATGAGATACAGCATGATATTTTGTGTACATGTATACAGTGTATAATGATCAAATTAGAGGAATTAGCATATTCATCATCTCAAATATTTATTTCTTTGTGTTGGGAACATTCAAAATCTGTTCTTCTGGCTATTTGAAAATATACAATAAATTGTCACCCTCTATGTGCACCCTATAGAATACCAGAACGTGTTCCTCCTGTCTAGCTGTATCCATTAACCAACTTTGGCCATTCTTCTTTGCTATCCTTCGCTACCTCTAGTAACCACTATTCTCTCTATTTCTATGATATCACCTTTTTAAGTTTTCATATATGAGTGAGAATGTGTGCTTTTTTTTTTTTCTGTGCCTGGCCTATTTCATTTAACATAATGTCTTCCAAGCTCATTCATGCCACATACGACAAAATTCAGTTCATTTTTTATGACTAAGTAGTATTTCATTATGTATAACTACCACATTTTAAAAATCCATTCATTTGTTAATAGACACGTGGTTTGATTCCCTATCTCATTGTGAATAGTGCTACAATAAATATGGGAGTGCCGATACCTCTTTGACATACTGATCTCTTTTCCTTTGAGTATATACCCAGTAATGGGATGGCTGTACCATTTGGTAGTTCTATTTTTAGTTTTTTGAGGAACCTCCATACTGTTTTTCTTAATGGCTGTATGAAATCACATTCCTACCAACAGTGTTCCCCTTTCTCTGCATCCTTGCCAGTGTTTGTTATTTTTTATATTAAAGTCATTGAACTGGAGTGAGATGATATCTTACTGTGGTTTTGTCTTTTATTTCCCTGATGATAAGTGGTGGTGAGCATTTTAACATATATCTGTTGGCCATTTGTATGTCCTCTTTTGAGAGATATTCAACTCAATTGCCCATGATTTAATTGGATTATTTAACTTTTTGCTGTTGAGTTCATTGTATATTCTAGATGTTAATGCCTTGTTGGATGAATAATTTGCAAATATTTTCTACCATTCTACTGATTGTCTCTTCACTCTGTTGATTGTTTCCTTTGCTGTGTTGAGCTTTTTAGTTTTATATAATCCCATTTGTCTATTTTTGTTTCTTGTGCTTTTTTTCTTTTGTTTCCTGTGCTTTTGAGGTCTTCTCCATAAATTCCTTGCCCAGACCAGCATCCTGAAGTATTTCTTCTGTGTTCTTCTAGTAGTTTCATAGTTTCAGGTCTTATATTTAAGTCTTTAATCTATTTTGAGTCGATTTTATTGAAGAACCTGTCCCTTCTCCAGTGAAGGGATGTTCTTGATGCCTTTGTCAAAAAACAGGTTTAACAGTATATATGTGAAGTTATTTCTGGGTTCTCTGTTCTGTTTCATTGGGCTCTGTGTCTGTTAATTATGCCAGTACTATGCTGTTTTGGTTACTATATCTTTTTTTTTTTTTTTTTGAGTTGGAGTCTCACTCTGTTGCCCAGGCTGGAGTGCAGTGGCATGCTCATGGCCACTGCAGCCTTGACCTGCTGGGCTCAGGCAATCCTTCCACCTCAGCCTTCCAAGTAGCTGGAACTGCAGGCGTGCGCTACCACACCCGACTAATGTATTGATTTATTGTCGAGACGAGGTCTTGCCAAGTTGCCCAGGCTGGTCTCAAACCCCTGGGCTCAGACAGTCCTCTCACCTCGACCTCCCAAAGTGCTGGAATTACAGGGTTGAGCCACTTCACCTGGCTGGTTACTATATCTTTGTAGTACATTTTGAAGTTCAGTAGCATGATACCTCCAGCTTTATTTCTTTTGTTCAGAATTACTTTGCTATTCGAGATCTTTTGTGGCGCCATACAAATTTTAGGAATGTTTATTCTATTTCTGTGAAGAATGTTTATTCTATTTCATTGATATTTTGATGGGGGTTGCATTGAAGCTGTAGATGAATTTTGATATTATGGTTGTCTTTACAATATTAATTCTTCCATTCCATGAACATGGGTTGTTTTTCCATTGTGTGTGTGTGTGTGTGTGTGTCTTTTTCAGTTTCATCAGTATTTTATAGTTTTTCTTGTAGAGAGCTTTCATCTTCGTGGTTAAATTTATTGCTAGGTCTTTTTAAAATATATATACCTGTTGTAATTAGAATTGCTTTCTTGATTTCTCTTACCACTAGTTTGTTGCTGAAGTACAGAAATGCTACTGATTTTTGTATGTTGATTTTGTATCCTTATATGGAGTACCATAGAAAGGAATGAAGTACTGATACATGCTACAATGTGGATGAACCTGAAAAACTTGCTAAGTGAAAGAAGACAGACACAAAAAGCTCACATATTGTATAATTCCATTTATGTGAAATATAAATGCCACCATCAGTGAAGACCGATGGTTGTCAGAAACTGGGAGTGGAGAGGTGGGGACAGAGGTTGTGAATGGAGAGATATTGCTTATTGTTTGGATCTAAATAGCAGTGGTGGTTATGAATGTACTAACTGCCACAGAATTATTCATTTCAAGATGATTAATTTTATGTTATGTAAATTTCACCTCAATAAATTATTTTTAATTGTTAGATATTGTGTATACACACACACACACACACACACACACACACACACACGTATACACACACCCACCAGAATGGGTAAAATTAAGAAGACTGTCATTTCCAAGTGTTGATGAGCATGTGGAATTCTCCTACATTGCTGATAGGAATATCACTAAAGCTAATATATGCCACCTTCTGACCCAGCATTTCACTCCTAGCTGTATGCCAAAAGAAATAAATATATAGCTACCAGAAGACATGTAGAAGAAGGCTCTTAGTGGCTTTTATTCATTATAGTGTAAAACTGTAAGCAACCTAAATGCCTGTCAAAGTAGAGTGCTGTATCCATACAGGGAATACTACACAGCAATAAAAAGAATGGACTACTGCTGCACACATAACAAGATGAATTTCATAGAATTGGTGTTGAGAGAGAGAAGCCAGATCCAAAAGAGTATGTTTGTATTCTGTGTATGTGAAGTTCACAAGAAGCAAAACTAATCTATGTTGATAGATGTCAAACTAGCCTTTGCTGGGGGGTAATTGACAAGGGAGATCACAAGAGCCATCAGGTGCTGGAAATGAATCTTCTACATCTTGATCTGAGTGGTGGTTACGCAGGTATACACATACATACACAATAAGCTGTGCACTTAAGGTTTGTGTACTTTGTTATGTTATATTATCCCTTAAGAATTTTTTCTGATACTAGGAAAAACAAAAACAGCTACCAGAGCAGGTGTCCTTACAGGGAAGCAGTAGAAGAGACTGTGAAGCGTAAGGCTGTAGAAGGCCTTGAGTGGCAGTGAAATGGCAGACACTGGGAATGTGCTTTATAATTCTGGAAGGTTTGAGGGAGAGAAATGATGCAATGAAAGCAGATTTTTAGGGAAATAGATCTTGGGAGATGTACCTGGTAGACTAAGGGTTGACCCACCAGTGGGGAGACCTCAGCAGTAGGACCCAAATTAGTGCAATGCTGTTGAAAATGGAAGCTCTGAAGGAAGAAGAATCGGTAAGGCTGGCATCTGGCTGGGTGTGGACAGCAAAGAATGACAGAGATAACTGAGGTTTCATGCGGATGGCTGGAAAAACAATGGCACCAGTAAAAGAAGTAAAAAAGCCAGGAGGAGGAATTGGCTTCAGGTAAGATGAGGTGGTAGCAGGCCACCCTGAGACAACCATGGGGGGAGTGATCAGGGCCAGTGATCAAAGTCTGAAAATTGTTCTTATACAGATTATTTTGAGCAGTTGAGATCCCTAAGAGAAAGAATGTAACAAATTTCAGAAGGCTACCCCTTCGGGAAGGAAGAGGTGATGGGGAAAAGGAGACTGCAGCTGAGGTTAGAATAAGGCTAGCATAGTGTCACTTAAGCCAAACAAAGAGACGCTGTGAACGGAGAAGATATAGGAAGGAAAAGGGATGATTGAAAATGGGATGGACTGGACTCGGTGGCTCAGCCTGTAATCCAGCACTTTGGGAAGCCAAGGTGAGTGGATTGCTTGAGCCCATGGGTTCAAGAACAGCTCAGGCAACTTGGCGAGAACTCGTCTCTACAATAAAAAAAAAATTAGCCTGGCATGGTAGTGCATGCCTGTAGTTCTGGCTACTTGGAAAGCTGAAGCAGAAGGATCACTGGAGCCCAGCAGCTCAATGCTGGGGTGGCCGTGAGCATGCCACTGCACTCCAGCCTGGGCAACGGAGTGAGACTCCAACTCAAAAAAAAAAAAAAAAAATGGGATGAAGAGCAGGGATCATTGAGGGGTCAAGGTCTTGGAGAAGGCAGGAGGACATGAGATCTGAAAGCAAAGGAAGAGAATTTAGCTGGGGACGGCTGTGAGGAACCCAGGTGCCTGCAATTAGATCAAAAAAATTTGTCAGCATCTTCAGTGACTTACTCTTGCAGTATTCTTTATCCTGTGAGTAGGAACAGAGAGTGACCTAGGATTGAGAATGAGTGTGGATTTAGGAGCCAAGGAGTCCCAGGCATAACCCTATTCTCTGTGAAAAGGATTCTCTATATGTTACAATTCAGCAATGATTAAGTGCCAAAATAAATGTATATAGAGGGTTTTGAATCCTGACTTTGTCATTTTCTAGTTGTGTAACTTTGAGTAAGCTACATTAGTTCTCTGTGACTCTATTTCATCATCTGTTAAGTGTTGATGATAATAATAGTATCTCCCTTATATGTTCTGGAGATTAAATGAGTTAATACGAGCAAAGTGCTTGGAACAAAATGCTTGAAATGGGTATGTGATAAATGTTAGCTAAGATCATGGTGGAGTGCAGAAGGGGAAATAATTGGTAAAGGCTAGAATTGGTGGGAGGCTCTGTGGAGGAGTAAGGATTTATTGGGGGCAGTGCAGGGGTAGATAGAAGGAAAGGAAGGAGGGAAAAGGAATTCTAGATGAGGAAAAACATTATAAAGTCTTGGGTCAGTAAAGCCATAGAATTTCTGTATGATTTACTTACTAAACCAGACTGCTCCTGTTGGGGAGCATTTGGGGGTAGGAAAGGAGGATGAGTAACAGATTTGTTATAATAAGAGAAGTGTGGGTTGGGGCACTAGAGCTCTTTGGTTGTGATTTTTATCCTGACCCTGTGGCTTTAGACAAGTTGTCCAGTCTCGTAGGACCCCAAGTTTCCTCATCTGTAGAATGAAATGGACTAGATTTGTAAACTCCCTTGCAGCTCTGAAATCCTGTGCTGCTTACATAGAAATGACTTCTCTGGACCCACCCTCTGGAACGGTGGGGGTGTTTGTGTAATGTGAAGTTAGCTGGTCTGTTTGGGGGCAACTTGTGGTTCTGGCCTCTTGAGCCCCACACTGTAAGTGAGTGAGCTGACCAGCCCACACACTAGACATCACATACTGCCTTGCAGCGCTCTGCTCCGTAGTCACCACTGCGGGAGAGATAGGGAATCTCCCCAGCTGGATTTGTGGAAAGAGCCCTTGGGTATTTCAGTCCCAAATTATTTAGAGTTAACTCCACTACTGTTCTCTTGAGGAGCCTCCAAGTTTATGGATGCTTGCCTTGAAGTGGACCCTCAGGGCTAAGTGGGAGAGGAAAGAACAATCTTCAGCCTTAAAAAAAATTCCTTGGTTGTCCTTGTGGTGCTCACAAAACTAAAGGGAAAATAGCACACCGTGAGCGTGAGCACTCGTGAACTACCAGCAGGGCCCCAAGGGCTTTCATAGGAACACTGCTTTTGACACCAGGGATTGATTCCTCCATGTCAAGGGGTGTGTTTAATCAGGACTCTGTATGGACAGAAGTGGAAAAGGCCTTTTCAAGCACCTTGCTTAGAAATCGTTGACTGATGACATCATTTCAGCTTTCTTTTTAGAAGGGAATTTTGATGTGTGACCCTTCTCAGGTCCCCGTCCTTCCTGTGTGAGCGTCCTTCCTGTGTGAGCGAGGCGTCGCACGCAGGCCCTCCTGCTGTGCAGCCTGCAGAGCTGCAGTGCTGCTGCATTGGGAACTTCTCTGTGACTCCGCTTCCATTCTCTTTTTCTCCTTGCCAAACAGGAGGTTCTTAGAGCAGTGGCTTCCCTCTCCAGAGAAGAAGTGCTTTGCGTTTGTCCCTGGCAGGAGCTTGAGTGTTGAAGAAGGTACTTCTGGATTTTGTGCTGGATAGATTTTACACAACTTGGTAATTGAAAAATAACTTGAAATGGAAGAACTAAAGCTAATGGAAACTATTTTACTTATATTTTGTGTCTCCAAAGTTTTGAAGGGTTTATTTTGTTTTTAGAAACTGAAATTTGAGAAGAGTAACAATTTATCCTTGTGTTGCCCTTGAAAGGAAGAGTATTTCTTTGGGGAGTGCAGTGCACAAAAGTAAGGTAACTTGAGCATATAAGAACTCAGAGCTAGCATGTGCCCCTCAGCAAAGTTGTGTGTGCCTATTCATTTAGAATAGAAGCCCCTTGAGGGGGTGGAATATATCTTTTTTATTGTACGTGATTTCTTAAAGTGAATTGCATCTAAGTAAATATAGTCAATACTAGTAGTTCAGGAGACTCCTGTCTTCCGATTTCCCTTCACAGATCACTCCCCTGAGGAGTGGTTATGAACATCACCTCGTCCATTCATGCCACAGATTTTCTGAAAAGAAAAATAACTGTGTCATGGAAGAAACTATGCATTGCAAAGACTGTGCATAAAGGTTGAGAATGAGATGGTTTAGTCTGGCCTCTTTTGGAGTAGTGATTGATTAATGCTGCCTGTGTTGCTGTTTCTTCCAGAGCTGACCTGTCCTGGACGCAGCATAACTAACGAAGCTGCTGCAGGATGAGAAGATGGCAGCACGGCTGCTTGCACCACCAGGCCCTGATAGTTTCAAACCTTTCACCCCTGAGTCTTTGGCAAACATCGAGAGGCGCATTGCCGAGAGCAAGCTCAAGAAACCGCCAAAGGCTGATGGCAGTCACCGGGAGGACGATGAGGACAGCAAGCCCAAGCCAAACAGTGACCTGGAAGCAGGAAAGAGTTTGCCTTTCATCTACGGGGATATCCCCCAAGGCCTGGTTGCGGTTCCCCTGGAGGACTTTGACCCATACTATTTGACGCAGAAAGTGAGTTGGAGGAGGAGGAGCAGCTGCAGATACCCCTTTCCTAATAGCTTAGGGGAAGTGGGGAGAAAGAGCTGTGTCTCTTTGCCAAAGTTTGGATAAGTAGTTAACCTTTTGTTTCGAGTCTGGGTTAAGGGAATTATTTTTCATTTTAATGGCTACTAAGGGTCGTTTGTGGGTCTTGGCACTTGTCAACTCTTTTAATAAGACTTCTGTTTTTGGCCCCAGGCCAAATCAAAAAAAGAAGACAAACATGAAATGGGACTATTTATTAGAGTTTTTTTAAAGATGGGATGTTACAGCCCTGTAGAATCTCTCTCAAACACACATTCAAAATTCTGTCTTTAAATATAAAGATGCGCTAGGCATGGTGGCTCATGCCTGTGATCCCAGCACTTGGGAGGCAGAGGCGAGAGGAATGCCTGAGCCCACCCAGGGTTCAAGACCAGCCTGGACAACTTGACGAGACTCGTCTGCATTTAATCAAAAATTTAGCTAGGTGTGGTGGCATGCACCTGTAGTCCCAGTTATTTGGGAGACTGAGGTCGAAGGATTGCCTGAGCCCAGCAGGTTGAGGCTGCAGTTGGCATGAGCATGCCACTGCACTCCAGCTTGGGAGACAGTGAGACTCTGACTCAAAAATAAATAAATAAAGATGATGTTACTATTATGGCATCAGCAGAGCCTGTTGGAAATACAGTGGAGATGATGAAGTTGCTCTCTTGTCCAGCCCTTTTTGTCACATTAGAGATAGCTGTTGGGAACCAGAGTAAAGCAAACTGGGCCAGTGAGGAGAGAGTCTAGGTCATTGCCTTGTTACACAGTTGCTGGATTCATTCTTGCAGCACTGATTCTTGCAGTAGAGTTAATTCTATTATTCCTGCAAGTGGGGAACATAAGTAAAAGAAATGCCAATCTTTTTGGCCAAGGATTTCAGACTTCCCAAACAAATATTTGACTAAATCTTGAGTTACTTGTTCACGATTATCTTCTGAAACTTTCCGTTAGTAGAGAAACAAAGTCTCCTGGAAAACCCAACAGCTAAGTAATTGACTCCTGAGGACTGACATCAGACACCATTTTAGGAGACCTCTCATTTGACAGAGATTATTTAAAGAATTAGATTGATAGGTTTTTCCAGATGAGGGGGAAATGACTTTTTGTAATTATATATCTATAGAAATAAAGCTTAATTAAATTGACTTTGTTAACAAAACTTTATTAACTAAATTACCTTTCAGTCTTTCCATTTTGGAAGAAATTTCCGCTCATAATAGGACGGAAGTAAGATGAGGCCAGTACATCTCTTGACTTAGCTATCTCTGTGGAGGTATTTTTAGTTAAGGATGACAAAAGCAGTCAAGACATTCTCTACAGAATGTTCTCACCCATGTGCTCCTGTTGCTGCTCAGAACAGCTACCTAATAGGAAAAAGTAGAACCATAGTCTGGGTTCTAGAAATGTAGAACGTTTAAGGAACAGAACATGAAATGATAGCCGGGCGTGGTAGTGCACGCCTGTAGTTCCAGTTACTTGGAAGGCTGAGGTGGAAGAATCACCTGAGCCTAGCAGGTCTACGCTGGGGTGGCCGTGAGCGTACCACTGTACTCCAGCCTGGGCAACAGAGTGAGACTCCAACTCAAAAAAGGAAAAACCATGAAATGATATAAAGAACAGCAGATTGGAAGTAAGAAATCCTGACTCTGTCATAATTCATCATGTTTGTTATTTACATTTTTCTTTTATAGTAAATAAATGTATTGTCCATACTACCACAAATAATTTATAGAGAGATAAATGAAGAAAAAACCTCAAAAGTAATTCATGACTTTTAGCAAGTCATTTCATCTCAATGTGCCTAAGTTATTTATTTTTCCAACTCAAATACAAATTCAATTTATCATGTTCTTAAACTTGACTTAAGGTTGGAAATATATAGAGAGCTACTGGTTGTCAGAGCCCAGTTTCCTTTGCATACCCTTCCCCCTCTTTTTTGCTTTATAGACAGTCTCTTTCCATTCTCAGTGACTCATATTTCAGTGGCCTGGCTTGGGACTGAGGACTTACTGAAGGTAGTGGGTCACTGGACCTGATGAGTGTCACTTCTTACATAGGCCAAATTACTGTTGATGGAGCTCTATTAGAGGACTGGCTCTTCATGACAGAAACTCTAACTTCAGCCTTTGGCATCACCCAAGGGTCAATTGTTTCTGGAAAGGATAACTTCAATTAATTTTTTTAAAGTAATTTTTAAAAGGGTTTTAATATGCCACCATGCAGAAAAGCTCAGGGACTATAAATGCATAGCTTAATAATTGCAAACTAACACTATGTCTAGAGAGAGCATTGCTAACACATCAGAAGTGTTCATTGTACTTTTAAATGAGGGATTTTTCAGTTGATTGAAAATAGTACGCTTCCTCAAGTTTATTTGCAATTCTTCACTGGCATTACCAGTACTTCTGTAGGGGTGGAAAAACTCCACCTCCATTCTCTTAGCATCCTATCTGGGTGTTAGAATTAAATTGACATAACACAGATTAACAGGAGAAAAGCATCATGTAAGTTTTATGTGGCACGGGAGCCTTCATAAAGAAATGAAGACCCAAAGAAGTAGTTAGAGTCAGTTGCTTATATAGTGAATTGGACAAAATAAATAGTAAATTGTGAAGAAGCAACTATGTTATGTGGGGAGACTTAAAAGAGTTATTTCAACAAAGTCAACACAGTATTCTCTTGGTCTCACCTTCTCGTCCTTGAAGATAAGGCTGTTGCCTTTCCTTCTAGTACAGGGAGGGTCTCGATGGGAATTTCATCTTCTACGCTTAAGAAACATCAAGGAGGCTGGGCACAGTGGCTCACACCTGTAAGCCCAGCATTTTTGGAGGCAGAGGCAAGAGGATTGCCTGAGCCCAAGGGTTTGAGACCAGCCTGGGCAACTTGGTGAGACCTCGTCACTACAATAAATCAAAGAGGTAGCCAGGTGTGGTGACATGCTCCTGTAGACCAGTTACTTGGAAGGCTGAGAAGAAAGGATCACCTGAGCCCAGCAGGTTGAGGCTGTAGTAGTCATGAGTCTGTCTCTGCACTCCAGCCTGATCCACAGAGTGAGACTCTGACTCAAAAAAAAAAGAAAGAAACAGCAAGAAGGTCAGAGTGATCTTTTTGCACCTGCTGTTTTTCAGATGTCTTGAACTTTAAAATAGTCAATATGCCAGAATAGTGTATTTAAATCCCTTCACTTCTTACTAACTAGGCCTTGTACTATACTAAACTAAATTAGCAAGGCCTTTCCTACAAGGAAGCACACTGGGAATTAACCCACACATCAAAAAAATTATAAGGGTAGAAATGACTTTAAGAGGACATTCTTTTCCATTTTTTTAAGGGCTGCCTTTAATAATTCTTGGCAAAATAGAACCTCTTTTTTTTTTTTTCTAAATGAAATCAGTGGATTCCTGTATCTTTCCTTCATAGGCCTCATTTCTTTCTTTCTTTTTTTTTTTTTTTTGTGAATTGGAGTCTCACTCCATTGCCAAGCTGAAGTGCAGTGGCACGCTCACGGCCACTCCAGCGTTGACCTGCTGGGCTCAGGCTATCCTTCCGCCTCAGCCGTCCAAGTAGCCAGAACTACAGGTACACGCTACCACTCCCAGCTAATTTTTTTTTATTTGTTGTAGAGATGAGGTCTTGCTAAGTTGCCCAGGCTGTTCTTGAACCTCTGGGCTCAGGCAATACCCTTACCTTGGCCTCCCAAAGTTCTGGGATTACAGACTTGAGCCACTGCACCCGGCCTTAGGTCTCGAGACGTTTTCTAACTAATTAATCATCTTTGTGACTCTCATAGAAACTTCTTTCTCATTTCCTTCTCTCAGGGTTAGGGAGAATCAGTTTTCTAATAGTCAAGTTCTGGTTTCATCCCATTGTGGAGTTCCCATTTTCAAGGAACATAGGACCCTAACATTGTGTATCACATTTTCAAGAGACTGTTGTTTATTCCAGCTGCTGCTGTTTTGGCTATCATAAGCTTCTGAGGTCCTTGTTGAGTTTCACACTGACTTTTCCAGCTGGTCCCTACAAACAACCTGGATCGTCTACTCTTTGAATTGACCCAGACCTCTCAATGCTAAAACTTGACATTTTCTTTCCTCTTGGTTCTTTGTTCTAATGCCTCCTTTTCTTTTTCTTTCTTATTTTTCAACTGCTTGCTGCAAACAATTGCATTTAAGTAATAGGTGAATATTTTATTATTTTTAAATCAGGTAATATATTTATGCTGTTAAAAATTTAAAGGCATCTGCCCACTGCCTATCTCCCTGCACAGGTAACCACTGATAATAGTATCCTAGAGTTTATGTACATGCAAGAAAAAACAAATTTGTATTTTAAGGAAACTGAACTTGCCCAAAAACTTTTATTCCTTATTTTCTTTCTACTGTTTTTTTAAGACTATGGAAGTCTTAATTTTGTTAGTTTTTCCTTCCTTTTTACAATGAAATTTTGAGTTTTATCAATGTCCTTTCTCAATTCATTTCTCCCTCCCCTTTCTAAATAATTTATTAATGAAAAATTAAGGACTTTTTTCTGTTGCTCAAGGTGTTTCTCTAGCTTCACTACAAAAAATATTCTCCAATGCTTTAACTTATTGAATTTTAAATAGTAATATGTATTCCTAATAATTGTCTTAAGTAGGCAGCAAGAAAGTCTGTGGATTAAGTTGAAAGAAGGCCTTAGAGTTCACTCCTTTCCTTTTTCCATTTCTTAGTACTGGTAATTGATATGTGTATCCTTTTTGTTTAATGGTATGTCTGGTTATAAGAAAGTCCTATAAACAAAAATCCAAATTACTGGATTGATTAATGTATCTTTAAATAGGGCATTTTAAAGAATTTCTACTGCATTAAAATTATATGTGACTTCCCAAAGTTCAGTTTACCTTTAGCTTCTTATATGTATCTTTTTCTGCAAATTGGGGACCACTTAAAATCATAGAAAATTATAATTTGGTAGCCTAAGACATTATCTAGTTCAGCCTCCTCATTTTATAAATTTTATGAGATGAAATACTTGGTCAAAAGCCAAACCACTGTTAATAGTAAAGGTCTAGAGTTCATGCCTTCAACTTTCCATTTGTTACAACATATTTCTAGTTTCTCACTCTTGTAATTTTTCATTAATTGGTCCTCAGTCTCAATTGGTTTATTTCCTCTGAAGCTGGAGATAGAGAAAGAAAAATAAGCTCCTTTTTCATGTATATCCCTAATATCCCTGTGGCTTACAGGGCGTGTCCTAAAAAAATGTGGTGCTAAGAACAGTGCTTCTGGGGAAAAGGATGCTGTTTGTGTTAGTCCCAGTATTGGATCTTCTCAAGTGAAGGTACTCTGAGTCATCTCGTAGTTCTAGACAAGCTATTCAGGAACTTGGCTTCATCATCAGTACCCCTGCAGCTGTATAACTAGATATGTGATCTTGAGACCATTTATGTAACCTCTCTACCTATTGTCATTTTTTTTGAGTTGGAGACTCACTCTGTCACCCAGACTGGAGTGCAGTGGCCGCTCCCTCCCGGCCACCGCAGCCTCGACCTGCTGGGCTCCAGCGATCCTTCCGCCTCAGCCTTCCAAGTAGCTGGAACTACAGGCGCGCGCTACCACGCCCGGCTAACTTTTTGATTTATTGTAGAGATGAGGTTTCACCAAGTTGCCCAGGCGGGTCTCGAACCCGCGGGCTCAGGCAATCCACTCACCTCAGCCTCCCAAAGCATGGGATTACAGACTGAGCCACCGAGCCCGGCTATTGTCATTTTTAAAGGAGAATTGTTTCCCACCTGCCACAATCCATCCCCGGCCTGTGGTAGAATGGTATATGGTTATGTGTTGCTTAACAACAGAGATATGTTCTGAGACATGCATCCTTAGGCCATTTTATCCTTTCATAAACCTCATAGAGTATATATAAACCTAGATGGTGTAGTGACTGTACACCTAGACTATGTGGTATAGCCTCCTACTTCTGGGCTAGAAACCTGTATGACATGTTACTGTACTGAATTCTGTAGGCAATTGTAACATCATGGTATTTGTGTATCTAAACACAGAAAAGGTGATACATTGCCTATGACATTACTATGGCTACTGATGGCTACAGGGTCACTAGGTGATAGGAATCTTTCAGCCCTGTTATAATCTTATGGTACTACCGTTGTACATGCAGTCTATTGTTGACCAAAACATTGTTATGCAGGGTATGACTGTAGTGGAAAGAACATCTAACCGAAAATTTAAAACCTTGGTTTTGGTTCCAGGTTTTCCTCATTTGCCTTTGGCCAAATCACTTCAATTTCTTTATCTACAATATTTGCAACATAAAGTTGGACCTCCTATCTATATCTTTCTAATTGTATTTTATACTTTTGCCTATCGCATATTGTGTTTCAGCTGTGGCAAACTACTTTCTCTTTCCTTAGTGTTATGGGCTCCCCTCCCTGCCCTCTTGGTCTCCATCCCCTCTCCCCTTGAAATGTACTCTGTTCTTTAGCTTCACCTGCTGATTTTCTACCCATTCATCTAGGCCCAGCCCAGAGGCCTCTTCTCCTACACCAGAACTGAGTCCTCCTTCTGAATTTTTACAATACATTAATGTCTTCAGCCCCACCTTGGGTAAGAAGTTGGTTTCAGGGTGTGGAGGGCACCTCTGTTCCAAATAGTGTTTACAGTTTCCTCCTGACTTAATTTATATTAGTGCCATCAGCTTCTTCAGATGAAGAACTCTTAAGTGATACACACACGTACACACACTCCTATGTCAGCACCTGGCAGAAAATCCTGCCAAATCTATTTTGACACACTTTTAACAGGTGTGCAGAACAGAGACAGGTTGTTAGAGGAGGATTTATGTGCATTAGGTGTGATTTGAAATATTGCTACTGAGTTGTTTCATTGCTTGCTTTTGCACAAGAAACCTAGATGCTGCTTTCTGTGTTAAATAAAAACTACATATTTTAAAACTGTAGTTTATTTTGTTGTTAAAAAATTTTTCTCCAACAATATAAGAAAACAAAATAGTGTTTCAGTTATTTTGTTCACCAAATCAAATTGAGGCAGGATGCTTGGTGAGCCATTGGGAGACAGGCCATTCTCAGGGTGATGGATTGTTGACAGGCATGTATGGGGTTCTTGTTCACTCTTGAAGTATGGTAACCTAGAGGAAAAGTAGTTTAATTAAGCATTCCTAAGTCAGATTTCTCTTTTATAGCCTTAGCAATAGACTAAAAGTTTGGAAATCTTTTTTCTGATCTCATTCCCATCTAATTCCAGGTGCTCTTGGGCATGTTATTTAACCATTCAGGGCCTCAGTTTTCCCAATATAGAATATTAAGATTATGCTAATAGCTAATGCCTCACTTATTTTACAAACTATTGTTTTTTTCTCTATGTAAAGCAAAACAGCCTATTGCCCCAACCCTACTGCATTTTCCCGGTAGCACTTAACACCTGGTATGTAACATATTTATTTGCTTATATCCTCACAGTGTATCCTCACAGTGCCTGCCCTGTAGTAAGCACTCAGTCAACATTTGTTGAATGAATGAATTAATCTTATGAGATAATGCATATGAAAACACTCTGTCCTTTTCTAAATGGTGTGGACCTGAAAGGTGACATTACAATTTTTGTTCTAATGAAAAATTTTCCTGTCCTTTGAAATGATCTAAGCTCTAGGGGAAATAAGACTGATTACCAGTATGTTTCTTCCTTTCTCAGAGAATTGCTTTTGTTTAGAAACTGAGGAGGAGGATCAGGAGATAGGTCTCCTGATGTTTTAGGGATGTATTCAGAGGGCTGGGTAACTGTCACTTCCCTTGTGGAACCTTAGAATTAGAAGGGACTTTCAGAAGGTCATTAGGTAACAGCCCCTACCTAGTACTTGAATCTCTATTTATTGGTCACAAGTGTGTATCACACAAAGGATGTTATTTCCTGAATATCCTAAATCCTTCTGTCATGTCCACCATTATTAAGTGTTTTGCTTTTTCTTGGCTGTGTCACTTGTGTTACCCTCCCTGTATTAACTGACTGTAAAGGAAATGAGAGAAACTGAGTAGAATCTGTACCAGTTTGGGTTGCCTTATGTAAAATGCGTTGATTTGTTCAACAAATATTTCTTGAGTACTTCTTGTATATGAGACATTCAGTTCTCTTGGGAGAAACAAAGATTAATAAAGTACATTCTTTACCCCTAAGTAGCTCGTAACATGGGAAGCATGTAGTGGTGATATCACTTTTGACATGGGGGCCCCAAGAGGATTTTGTAGTAAGGGTAGTGTTTTAATTAGGCCTTGGTGTTTAGAAAGGAGCGATGGACTAAAACTTCCTAGGTAGAGGCTGCAGTGTGAACAGAGGCTCAAAGAGGTAGGAAAAAGTCAGGTCATCTAATTTGAATGGACTGTGGGGAAATGACTGAGGAGCAATGGGAGATGAGGCCATGGGGGTGGGGGCGGTTGGAACCCAGCTGTGGAGGACTTAGAATGTTAGAAGAGTGGCCTTTACTTGTTTGGCGATAGAGAACTACTAAAGGTTTTTGAATGGGAAATAAGGATATGTGATCAAGTCTGTGCCTTAGGGAGGTGAAGGTGGCAACCATATGTAGGTTGGACCAGAGGGAAAGAGAATGAGGACAGAGTCAAGCTGTGAAGTAATGAGGGTCTGACTTGTAGTGGTGGGAGTGAAAATTAAGGGAAATGGGTGAATGCAAGAGTTATTATAGAGGTGAATTGACAGGATTTTGTGGTTGATTTTGGAGGATTAAGGCAGGAATTGAGCATGTAGTCATCACTTGATAATTTGAAAAACTGTTACTGAGGTTTTTTTTTTTGTTTGTTTGTTTTATGCCCAGACCCTAGTTCATTCCCTTGGGAAAAAGACCAGCCAAATACCTTCTTGGAACTTAGTTTTTGTTGGGGAGACAGATAATAAAAACATAAGGAAATAAAATTATTACAGACAATGATTCATGCATTAATGAAGATAATTTGGTCCTGCTACTTTAGAGGTTTGTGGTGCTCTAAATTAGTAGACTAAACTTAGCGAATCCAGAAGAATCAAAGGTTACATGTTCTCTCAAATATTCAGTATCTCAACTTTAACAAGTACTAGGTTACCACCTTTGGAAGGGCCCATAATGCAGATATTCTGAGTTGTTTAAAAGCCAGTGTTAGGCTGAATGTTGCTGACTCATGCCTGTAATCCAAGTGCTTTGGGAGGCTGAGGTGGGCGTGTCAGTTGAGGCTAGGAGTTGGAGATCAATCTGAGCAACATAGCAAGACCTGTCTGTAAAACAAAACAATAAACCAGTTGTAGTGGCACATATCTGTAGTCCTACCTACTCAGGAACCTGAGACATGGATATCTTGAGCTCAGGAGTTCAAAGTTGCAGTGAGCTGTGATCATGCCATTGCACTCCAGCCTGGGTGACAGAGTGAGACCTTGTCTCTCAAAAACAACAACAACAACAAAACAAAAAAACAGACTGGGCATGGTGGCTCACACCTGTAATCCCAGCACTTTGGGAGGCTGAAGCAGGAGGATTGCTTGAACCTAGGAGTTCAAGACAAGCTTGGGAAACATAGCGAGACCTTGTCTCTACATAAAAATTTAAAAAATAGTCGGACATGGTGGTACGCTATAGACCCAGCTACTCAGGAGGCTGAGGTGGAAGGATCTGAACCCAGAAGTTAAAAAAAAAAAAACACACAAAAAAAATATCCAGTGTTGTCATTCTGTTGAGAGTTTGCCATTCTTGGATTTTTCCATAGATAGGCATTCTATACATTTTAGCATCGGTATGAGCTATAGGGGTGCCTACAGATGAACCCAGCATTTTCTCCCGAAAAGAGCCACAGGCCTTCTTAAGTCCTAATACAGTACTAAGTTGTGATTCCAAACTTCTGAACCACATAGTGTATAAGAGACAGCTTTTACCTGAATTCTAAAACGTGTATTACTAGCTGATCACCTCAGCCATAACATTCCACTGATTAGTAATTTTATGAACCTAGTCTCTGTTGGTTTCTCCAGAGTGTGAATTGTGAAATCTTGTCCTAATATAAAGTTAACCTGTTGAATGACGTTATTTAATATGTTAAAGAATTTCTCATGATTATAATGATACTGATCATCATCTGACAATAATTAAACATAATAAGTCCTTTCTTAGTCAAGGAGAATAAGATCGTGTCATCATTATACAGAGGGATGCTTCTCTTACTAATTGTTTCCAAATTCGCAAATGAATTGTAAATGTTTCTTTACATATAATTGTGTTTGGCACATTTTAGGATTAGGATTGCCTCATTATATGACAATTTCTGCAAACTCTGATTCTACCAGTAGAATTTTTGATACAAGCTCTGAAACTGAAAATGCACCTCTATCCCAGACACTTTGTTGAGGCTGCAAAGTTTGGCCTATTCAAATTTGAATAGGAGCCTTCCAGTTTCAGAAGATGGGTGTCCTGACTACTGTTCACGATTGATCCATCTTTCTGCCTTTGATCTTGTGCCTTTCTCTCCCCTCTGGAATGTCACTCTTGGTTATCCTTTCTTTTTTGTGTTGTCCATCTTTCCCTTTCATATTGGTTCCTTTCCCTTAGTCTATAAGCACCCTCAAAGCTCTGCCCATCCTAATGCATCCTCACTTGACCTCATATCCCCATCTAGTCTAATCTCTTTTCATGCCATTGGAATTGTAAAAAGGAGCCTTTACTCACCACCTACACAAATTTCCCATCCACTCCCCCATCCTTGCAGCCTGATTCTGCATCCTCACCTGTCTCATGACAATCTCAAGATAGGACCTTCCTGATAAGATCTCAAATTGCTGAGACTAAGATATTTCTTAAAGTTCTTACCTCACTGTTTCTGCTGTGTTTGACACTGTTGATTAATCCCTGATTCCTGTATCTCTTTACTTCCTTGGCCTAATTTTTCCTATATCTCAGATGATTCCTTCTCTTTTTTATTTCATCCGCCTTTTCCTTAAATGTTGATATTTCCCCGGGTTGAGTCCTTGGCTGACGTTCCTCTCATTTGGCACCCTCTCCTTGGGTGATCTCATCCAGTCTTTCAGTACCAGGACTCCCGACTATGTAGCTTCAGCCCAAAATGTTCCTTAAATATTAAGGAACCCTGCAAGTCTTGTCTATCTGTATTTTCCACAGGTAACTCAGTGTGTTCAAGATTGAACTCATTTTCTCTCCCTCAAACCTGCCTATCTCCTTTTATCTGCTGTCCTAGTTGGTGGCACCACCAAAATTCTGAATACATTACTGGCTTCCCAACTTTCTATAGTCCTTGAGGATCACTAGTATTAGGGAGATCTCAGTATAATGATGTACATTTTTACAAGCAAGAACAAATTATGATTCTAGAAACATTAACTTACTTTCTCAAATTCCCTCAACTAGTATGTGGTAGAGCCAGGTTTCATTTCTGGGCATGTGTGAATTTAACCTTCGTGTTCTTTCTGCCATGCCATGCTGTCTCTATAGAGTATATTGCAGAATGATTTGTTTGTTTTTACTTCCTACTATCATTTTTAGAGAATTTGCTATCATTTTTCATTGCCGCAATAAGAAGTTCGTATAGTTGGCCCTTCATATCTGTGCGTTCCACATTCATGGAGTCAACCAGCAGTAACTCATATATTCAAGAGGAAAAAAATGTGTCTATATTGAATATGTCCAGACTTTTTTTCTTGTCATTATTTCCAAAATGATACAAGTATAACAACTACTTACATAGCATTTACATTGTTGTAGGTATTATAAGTAATCTAGAGATGATTTAATGTATTCGGGATGATGTATGCAGCTTATATGTAAATATAACAGCATTTTATGTAAGGAGTTGGTATCCGTGGGGAAGCAACCCCCTGGAAACAACCACCCACAGATGCTGAGGAACAACTCTGTGTGTGTGTGCTTGTGTGTGTGTGTATGTGTATACAGTTTTAGTTCATTTGTTTTATACCATATCTTCAGCATGGTATCTGAGGTAAAAGGTGAGAAGATTTTTCAAACTAAAGTTAATAAATTTTTACAGGTTAATGAGCTGAGGGGTAGAAAAGGTGACCCTGTACTTTTAGTTGGGCACCTAGAAGAAAGTTGGATTCGTTGATTTTAGCTGTGTCGTTCCTTCATGTCTAAGAGATTCATTTATACATTCAACACACGTATTATGAACTTTCCCTTGTGCCAAATGGGCGTCTTATTATGTACTCTGCTTGCTAAGCTGAGTAAGTCACAGTGGATTGAAGGTACACCCCTGCCCTTCACGGTTCTCAGGGTACAGTGAGAGATACTGATGTGTAAACAAAGATGACAATATTCTGTGTTAATTGTGCCAGTAGAAGAAAGTATGAGTGTTAAGAGGACACACAGGAGGGAAGGATAACTCTGAGAGTTGAATGGGGCTGTCTTCAGAGAGGAGGTGATCTTTGACCTGGACCTTAAAGAACTGAAGTACACATTCACCTGTCAGAGAAGAGATGAAAGAAGAGTTCAGGTGTGAAGAACAGTGCATATAAAGGCTGAGAGACATGTAAAAGTTTGAACTGTTTAAGACAGTGAGTTTGGTGTGACCAGAGTATAGAATGTAGTTTGGTAGGACAGGCGATAAAGCTTGAGAGGCAGACTGGAACCCAGTATGTGCATTCTCAGGGTTTTTGTTTTCTCCCAGGAGTCTCCAGGTCTAATGTAACCTCTGGGACCCATTTTGAGCCAGTGCAACCTTACAGCTACTCTAACTTCTTGCTCACAAGTGTCCTGTTTGTGCCAAGTGCGTGGATGCTAATTGCTAGGAATGTTAGGCCTTATTGTCTTCTAATGGCCACCTCGTGTTTGAAACCAAAGAGCAGAAGGGGCAGGAGTGTTGTGTGATCATGGCAGTGTCTTGACCATAGCATTGATTGATTGATTGATTCAGAATCTCACTGTCGCCCAGGCTGGAGTGACGATGTCTCACCAAGTTGCCCAGGCTGGTCTCAAACTCCTGGGCTCAGGCAATTCTCTTGCCTTTGACTCCCAGAGTGCTGGGATTACAGGCTTGAGCCACCACACCCGACCCATAGCATTTATTGAGTGCTGCTCACTGTGTGAAGGGACTCTTGTGACCCTGCATTTAATCCTTAAAACAGCCTGAGAAGACAGGTGCTGTCAGTCTTACTCCCATTGTGTCACTAAGAAAACTGAGCCTTAGCCGTCTTACGTAAGTTGCCTCAGATCACTGGAGCTAATAGATAAGCAACAGAGCTAGATCTTGAATCTGGATCTCTGACTTCAAACCCTCTAAACCTCTCTGCTCTGCTGCTTTCTAAGAGAGAGGAGAGTGAGAGTAGATTCCAGTAGACGAATTCAGTAAATAAAGGGCTTAATATGCTTTACATAATAAGCCTAGATCTTGCTCTACCCTAGGGCAGCTTCAGTCTGTGCACCCTGAGGGGACCAAGTAAAGGGGAGGAGGAGCAAAAGCAAATTCATATTGAAGGACAGTGAGGGAGAATGGCCAAGGAGGAGGCTCAGACCTGCCCTGCTCTGGGGAGCAGTTCATGCTGGCTCAGTGTTGAGCAGGTGCTGCACCTGCTTCATTCTGCCAGGTGTGGCTTCCTGAGACCAGGATGTGGGCAGGAAGGGTGTCAGCTTCTCCAAATGTGGACTGGAGGGCCTGAGGTTACAAGGTCAAACCAAATGGCAAACTAAAGCCACAGACACATTATCTTTGTCATGCTAAACTCAGGGAAAGGACCATAAACAGCTGCTGTGACCTCTAAGGCACATGCAGGGGGTTTCTTTCTTTGCAAGAGTTAAAGGGGTTACGTAGAAGAGATTCCCTCATTGATCTGTGGGTGGGACCAGATGACCTGCTATGGTAGAAGGAATTCAGATCTGGAATCCAGGAGATCTAGACCCTGGTAACTTGTGCACTCCTCCTGGTCACTAATTCTGTGAACTTAGTTTAGGAGGGGCACTCTGTGCTTGATCTCTTGTTTGGGAAATGAAGAGTTAGATTTTAGTAGTAGTTTGAAGCTTTTAAAAATTGCAGCATGACAGGATAATTAAGAGTTCAGGCTTGGTAGTTAGACTGCCTCAGTTCAATGCTAAATTTCACCACTTATTAGTTGTGTGGTCTTGGGCGAGTTGTTAACCTCTCTGCTCTAATTTTATCATCTATAAAATAGTACTTACCGCATAGAGTGGATACTATGAGACAGTTACTGTATATCTTAGTAGGGTGCCTGCTACATAGTAAATGCTTAATAAACATTGAATATTGTCATTTCTTCAAATAGACTCATAGGTCACGTTATTAGTGACTAAAAATGAATTTTTTAAAAAATATAGGATTTAAAGGTCTCTTTTGATCAGTTTTCAGTGTAGTGGAGACTTGGAAGATGGTGACTTTTAATATTCATACAGTTCAAACAGAAGTACAAGCCTAGGAAAAACATTTGCCTGTGTGCTCAGGTCTTGCTTTAGTTCAGTATTTCTTTTTTTTTGAGTTGGAGTCTCTGTTGTCTGCACTCCAGGCTGGAGTGCAGTGGCACACTCACGGCCACCCCAGTGTCAACCTGCTGGGCTCTGGTGATCCTTCCACCTCAGCCTTCCAAGTAGCTGGAACTACAGGCACACACTACCACTTCCAGCTAATTTTTGATGTATTGTAGAGACGAGGTCTCGCCAAGTTGCCCAGCTTGTCTCGAACCCATGGGCTCAGGCAATCTACTCACCTTGGCCTCCCAAAATGCTGGGATTACAGGCTGAGCCACCGAGCCTGGCCCTAGTTCAGTATTTCTAAGGCCACTGAGTAAGTACCAGGACACAGGTACTCTAGAAATACCGTCCTGTTATACCTTTGCTGGTGTCTTTCCTGGGACACATTGGGGTATAGGGCTATGTAACCTATGTCATGATTTTACTTGAAGGATCCACTAGGCAGATTAACATGAAGAACGACATTAGGATTCTTTCAACATGGTGAAGTCATTTTGACAACAAGTCATTTATTTCAGAACAGCTTCTTAGCTTGATGTAGAATCTATTTAGATTCTGCATTATATTTTCTTTTATTAAAATATGGGAATTTTGAAAGGATACTTATTTTTTGTTTGCTATATTGTCTGTATACATAGTTAGTTAGAAGTGAATGCCAAATTCCTGTTGATTAGTGGGCAATTGTTAGTTTGGAAGAGGTACATAAGTCTGGGAAAATAAGGTACATATATTCATTTGGTTTAGACAGGGAAGAATTTAAAGCCAGATAATTCAGCTAAAAATGAGAGGGTCAGATAGTTGCAGAAATCTAAACAGTTAAGATCTAGGTTCCAGACTTGGGGACAGACACAAGTCAGTGCAAGTAACGGTTATAAAGTTATAAAGATGCAAAAGATGTTGGTTCCCAGCTGTTCTCTTGTTGATTAGCAAAATCTCTGAGCCTCTAGGCGTTCATCGTAGCTAGAAGGTCATCAGATGCCTGCAGGTAACCTTTGCTCTATTTGAGATGATCACCTCTCCTGGGCTGTGTGTCCCATAGCAAACCAGGCGCTGTATAATCATTTCTCTAGGAAGCTTTCTGTTCTGTAACATGCTCCACCCCTGCATTAAGGACGATTCTATAGAACATTCTTTCATATTTATGCAGACTTTGTTGTTTTAATTTATACTTTTTGTATGGCTAAAAGAATTATTCCAGTCTTGAGGTGGGGATGGGGACATGCTAATAAGTTGGCTGTACTGTGATAACTGTGTGTTGATTGTATTGCATTTGCAGTATGCTAAGATTTGATATGTATGTGAATGTGCTTGTAGCTCGCCTTGCACAATGTCCCTTCCCCTAATGTGGGTACCACAGAGAAGACATCTTACCCTGAGTTAGCCTGGCAGTACTCCTACACTGTGTGCTCCAAGCCCCACATTGCTAATTAGAAATGAAAAGCCTGTGCTTTTCAGAAGGCTCATTTTATGCCGGCATGACATATTTATTAATACTTCATGCCATAACTCGTTAAGAGCCGTTCCACTGCTCTTAATGGGCCCTGTGCTCAAATACATTCAGTGGCTGTTGTAAACTGATATTTCCCCTTGGGCAGTAAACCACAATCCAATTTCATTTTCCCTTTTAGCTCATTTAATTCACAAAGATCTAATTTAAGACAGATTAGGTAAAATATTATTGGACTTAATGGGTACCAAGTGATTGTTGCTTAAGAAGTATTCTTGTGAAAATCCAAAGCTTGCTGTCCTTCCTCCTCCATCTGGGCTTTGAAGGATCTGGTGTTGGAGCACAGTGTTGAACAAGAGACGAGTCTCCTTTTATGTATATCCTGCTAACACCTTAATGATGATTATAAGAAGGTTTAATCAGGGCACACCTCATCAATAAGGGTACTTGCACAATGAACATTTGTCTGCCTAACCCTGAATTATACCCCACAATTTCAAAATAAAAATTAAAAAAAGGTTTAATCAGCCATGTGAAAAATTTATTTATGTATATATTTTAAAAGTCAGTCTACCACCAGTCATTCCTATTCATTCTCCCGTATTCACTGTTTTCCTGAGAACCGGGGATAAAAGTGGAGACCGTGCAGAGAAAAGCATTATGGTGTAGTTCTGCCTTGGGACTGCCCCATGCTGCCCCCTGCTGACATATTATGGTTGTCAGGTTACTATCAAGCGCTGTTGACGCTGGACTTGACAGACTTTAACTTGACGGAGCAAAATAACTAATTCAGGAGAGTTCTACTGAGACATAATGTGAAAGAGTAAATAATAATAGGCTTTCTTCTTAAAACTATAGCTTGACGCTTTGTTGCACTTAATCTTGAATGCTCTGTGAACTTTCCAAATCATGGAATCACAGATGCCAGAGCTGGAAAGAACCCAGGCACGTCCATCAGGCAACCCTTTCTCTTGTTTTATAGGTAAGGAAAATGAGATCAAGAGAGATGCGATGGCCATCCAGGCCAAACAGTTAGGTCGAGGGAAGTGAAGAAGCATGTTGTAGGATATGACATGAGAAGTGATCTAGTGGTACCCAAAACCTGGTGAACACAGATTCCTGGATTCCACTGCAGACTTATTTAATCAGAACCCCTGGGGTGGAATTTATGAATCTGCATTTTAAAAAGCTACTCAGATGTGTCTTAGGCAGCAGTCTGGCCTTAGTCAGGAACTGGTAGTAGTGTATTCCCTGAGCAGTTCAATTCTGCCATCTGTTTTTGTATGACCCACAAGCTAAGAATGGATTTTACATTCTTAAATGCTGCACATGTAAAAATGATATGAAATTTAAATTTCTGTGTCCGTAAAGTTTCATTGACACACAGCCAGTCTTGTTTGTTTACACGTTATCTACAGCTGCTTTTTCACCACAATGCACCTACACTGTGTCAACAGAGATTGTAAGGCCTACAAAGCCTACAGTGTTTCCTACCTGTGCTTTTACAGAAAAAGTTTGCTGGTGCTGGGCATATACTAGTCTGTGTCTCCTAGAAGTACTGCAAGCCCCAGTGTTAAGAGGAAAATTCTTAAGCTTTTAGTATTTTTGTTGGTCCAAACACCATCTTGCTTTTCTCAAAAGATCTTTTCTCAAAAGATTCCTCTCAAAAAGAGGGATTCACCTTCATTTTAGGAGGTTTGGTATGGACTAGATACTTATTTCTCTTTGAGTAGAAAAAAGATCTCTTGTTTTTATACTTGATGAAGATGTAGGATGTAAATATTTAGACAGGGGTGACAACAAGCAGTTTTTATTCTATGTGCAGCGTTCAATACCAGATTAATTGTGAACTTCCTACTTCACACATAAAATGACCTATAAAGCCTTTCTACTCCCAGAGTCATAGTTTTTAAGTTCACTAAAGATGATTAGTTTCCCTCAGGCTCATCCGTCTCCCACTTGTCAATTCATCACTGATACTAATTCAGAATCCTTCTACCTCCTAGTTTTTCTTCAACCAAAGGGTAACAATTTCAGTTTCATAATATCTTCCTTTTTTTCCCTTTTCTCCTTTCCCCTCACCTCAGACAGCACAAGCATTTGTTCATCAAACAATCAACAGACATTTGTTGAGCACCTGCTGTGTATCAGGCGCTGTAGGCACTGATTCTGTGATAGGAAATACTCCCCATGGTACCCCTAGACCATGGTCGTATTTCCATATGAGCAAGCAAAGAGACAAGAGAAATGGTAGGTGCAGAATACATTACTTTTAAAATACTGTGCCTGTTTCCTAAGGTAGGTAGGTGACTTTGTCTTGGGACTTGGGCCAGTACTTCTTTCATTGTTGCTTAGCTGCTATACGTAGTGTACATCAGGGGCTCAGATTTCTCATTTACCAGGGAATCCATCCCCCACTCGAGCTTTATTCTCTGCCATGTTGCCTCTAAACTGCTTCCAGGCTGGTACAGTAGAAGCTGTAGAGAGGCTGTAAACTTGGCATAATGGCTGCTCTTTGCTGGGTGACCTTTGATAGGTGGTGTCCTTCTCCTGAGCTTTTGCAAAAATGCAAAAACGCATAGAGGGTAATAATCCCTCCTTCAAGCTGATGAAGTTGAATGAGGTTATTTTAAAGGCCTGGCATTTTCATAGAAGGTGTTGCTATAGAAACACAGAAGGGTACAAGTACTTTAGAGAAGGGGTTTTGGGGAAGTTCTGGGCTGTTTGTTTCTTTGGGAAGCCAAGATATGGAAGAGACATAGCTCAGCCCTTGACCTGTTTCAAGTGACCCCCAGGTCTCCTACTTCCCTTGCTTTTAGGATTAGGCTTTCTCTGCAGCATTCCCCACCAGAGCCAGTGCACTCTAGCACAGGAAGAATGTCATCACAGCACAGTATCAAACACTAGGGATGGTGCAGTGGGTGTTTCTAGAATGTATATAGCCCAATACCAGCTCTGCTTTTCTGTTGGGAAGAGAATGGCATGATCTGGCAGATTAGGAAAGGAAAGAATAGATAAAAAGAAATGAACTTAAAAAAAAAAAAAAAAGTCTACCAACAGCATAGCCTGAACATTATACTGGGACTGTGAGAGGAAGTGTAAGATTAGTTCATAAGCCAGGCTCGGTGGCTCAGCTTGTAATCCCACGCCTTGGGAGGCTGAGGTGAGTGGATTGCCTGAGCCTGCGGGTTCGAGACCCGCCTGGGCAACTTGGTGAGACCTCATCTCTACAATACATCAAAAACTAGCCGGGCATGGTAGTACGCGCCTGTAGTTCCAGCTACTTGGAAGGCTGAGGCGGAAGGATCGCCAGAGCCCAGCAGGTTGAGGCTGCGGTGGCCGGGAGCAGCCACTGCACTCCAGTCTGGGCGACGGTGTGAGACTCCAACTCAAAAAAAAAAAAAGATTGGTTCGTGCCATCAAAGAACTTAAAACTCAATTGTAGAGGATGGAGTTAAAAAAAAAAGTATGATAGCTGTGGGCTTTCATAGATGATTTTAACTGGTTAAGGAACCTCTCTGTTATTGCTAGTTTGAGTGTTTTTATTATAAAAGGATGTTAAATTTTGTCAAATGCTTTTTCCACATCTATTAAGATGTCATGTGGTTTCTCTCCTGTATTAATATGTTGTATTACATTGGTTGATTCTTCATATGCTACACCATCTTTGCATTTCTGGGATAAATCCCACTTGGTCATGGTGTGGAATCCTTTTTAAAAGCTGCTGGATTTCCTTTGTTTGTATTTTTTGTTGAGACTTTCTGCGTCTGTATTCATAAGGGTTATTAGTCTAGAGTTTTCTTTTCTTATGCTGTCTTTGGTTTTGTAGCAAGGTAAAACTGGCCTTATAGAATGTATTGGAAAATGCTCCCTTCTCTTTTGTTTTGTGGGAGAATTTAATTCTTCTTTAAACATTTGATAGAATTCATCAGTGAAACCATCTGGTCCTGGGCTTTTCTTTGTGGGAGTTCATTTTTTAATGCAAGGTACAGAAGAATTATCAATAGAACAATCTCATTTGACAGGGAGACATTTAAGGATATACATATATGCTTGTGTTTACACAGAAAATTTCTGGAAAGATACACAAAAATTTGGCATCAAAGGTTATCATTGGGTCATGGGATGGAACTTAGTCTTATGTTCCTTTTTAAAAAAAATTTTGAGCATGCGTTGCCCCAAATATAAAAATTGTTTAAATTACTTAAAACGACTTGCCTTTGGCAGTTTGCTCTTCCGCTCATGCCATGGGATGCCACGGCTGTGATTTGCCACTGACCTGTCTCCTCAGGAACTCGCAGTCTGGCAGGGCCCTGCTCCTCTTAACTTCACAGCCTGCTCTCCCCTTTTCCTATTTTATTCTCCATCAGCACTGAATTACTTGTCAGCTTCCGGAAAATAACTGCAGCTACGTGCCACTGTGCTCTCATTCATGCTGCGCCGTTCCTTTTCCTGGCCAACCCTTCCCCCTTCATCTGCCCAACTGACTTCTCTTAATATATTTATCCTTTAAAGCCTCTTCCAAATATTAGTCACCTTCCTTTGTGAACACATCCCAGCTCATTCTCCTTTTTAGTCCCACCTAAGGGGGAAGAAAAATCCCTCCTCCGACTGCCTCTCACACATCACGCATGTTTTTGTTACTGAACTTTGTACTCAGCCTGCATCATGATTACTGGTTCACATATATGTCTTCCCTCAAAGTGCAGTTTCATTCAGTTTTGTGCCCCTGTAGCTTAGCACAATACTTGGCAAACATAGATGCTCCAAAATATTTTAACTGAATTCAGGAGATAAGACTTTCTGGGTAAGATGAGCACTACAGACAAAGGCCAAAGTTATGAATTACTGTAACCTGTTCTGGGGATGTGAGCTAGTTTGGCTAGCTGGGAAGATTCATGCTGGGAAATATGATTGAATGATTTTTGGCAAGGCTAATATTGGAGACTCTTAAGAGCCAGACAGAGCAGACAGAATATTGGAAAATAAATATTGATTGAATGAAGAACACTTCTCACTTCTTTCCTGTCTTTGCTCGAATCCCTCCTCTCAATAGGCTTGTCCTGACTCCTCCTTTTAAAACTGTCACCTCTTCCTTCACCCTTCCCCACCCCCAGCATTTGTGGTCCTCCTCTCCCTGTTCTTCTTCCTTTTTTCATAGCACTTGTCATCTTCTCCATATTGCATCCTATGTAATTTACTTGTTCATTTTTTTTGTAATTTATTGTCTGTCTTCCTCATTAGAATATGAACTCTCTAGGCCAGGACTGTCTTATTCACTGATAATTCCTAGAACATTGTCAGCACATAGTAGGTATGCAGGTTACATTTGTTGAATGAATGAATCCTAAATTAATGAACTTCAGTATCTTGTCTAGAGCTGGCATAGATAGCTTAGGTATAATCCACATGGTTTATATCTGAAAGAAATGTGTTTATTCTGTAAAACTGCTAAGATGGTGCCAGCTACTTGTAATATAATCTGGGGCAAGACGGGGGGAAGGGAGAAGGGGAAAAGGAGGTCTAATGTGTAAAGATTTCTTGCTTTAAAAACCAAGTTGGGATGTAAAAATGATAAGGACTTTTGAGTTTATTCATTTGCCTACAAATTGTTGCTTCATGTGGTAATTCATACCCATGCTTTAATAATTTCTCTCTTTTTCTTTTTCCACAGACCTTTGTAGTATTGAACAGAGGAAAAACTCTCTTCAGATTTAGTGCCACGCCTGCCTTGTACATTTTAAGTCCTTTTAACCTGATAAGAAGAATAGCTATTAAAATTTTGATACATTCATATCCTTTTCTACAAATGTGAGTGCAATTTTGTGGTTGCTTGTATGTTTCCAATATTTGACAACCAAATTGCATGTTAAGTTTTTTACTAATAATGTGGTTGACTGTCCCACCAGTCAGAGGTTTAAGAGTGAACGCCTGCCAAATCCCAGGGGGGTGATATTGTGGGAGTCTGAAATTTTGTTGATGTCATTATGAGGGACAAATTATGATAACCTTTTATTGAAGTCTTGTCTTTTTTAAGTACTGAGACTTTAATGATTTCATCCAATGGCAGGCTGTTCAGCTTGTCCATGTATTAATATTGAAAGCAGTCGGACTTGGTGGTTCAGCCTGTAATCCCAGCACTTTGGGGAGGCTGAGGCGAGTGGATTGCCTGAGCCCACAGGTTTGAGACCAGCCCAGGCAACTTGGTGAGACCTTGTCACTACAATAAATCAAAAATTAGCTGGGTGTGGTAGCGTGCACCTGTACTAAGTAGACACCTCAGCTACTTAGAAGGCTGAGTCGGAAGAATCACCAGAGTCCAGCAGGTCGACGCTGGGGTAGCCATGAGTGCCACTGCACTCCAGCTGGGGCGACAGAGTGAGACTCCTACTCAAAAAAAAGAAAAGATTGAAAGCTACTTACCGAGTTACAAATAGCTGAATGAATGCCTTAGAGATCTGCCTTATTTTTAAAATTTTCTTGAGCAGTGAACTTAGAAAATGACACAGCTCTTGGATGAAATAGCCTCCTTGTTACAGAGGTCTGGATGCGGATTGCAGGACAGATATGAATCTTTTTTTGTATTTTTAATTTAGCCCCTTAAATAGAAAAATGCCAATTTAATCAAGTCACCTGACTTTTACATCTTATTAACATAAGAGAGCATGTGACAAATGAAAAATTGTGTAATGAGTTTAGTGACATTGCACAGTGACTTTAAACTCTCATGGTTGGTATTTAATTTAACAGTGCTTAGTTCCATGCTTCAAAGAGTATTGTGTCCTTCAAGTAGGATGAAAAAGCCAGCAGTGGTAACTTGGTAAATCAAGTTAATAAGCCTTGCCATATTTTATTAACTCTAAGAATTTATCAACATGGTTCTGAAATCTATAGTTTATAAGCAACATAGTTCTGAAATTTGAAGATTAACAAGGAAATAAATAATTCACAATGGACTTTTCTTTCTATTGGATCAGAAGATGGCATGTTTTTTTCTTTTCCGATTTCAAAGAACATGAAGAAAAATTTAGCTGTTATGAAGAAAACAATTCAGCTGTAAGAAGTGTTTTCTCTTTTTAAAACTCCACTGGTGGAATAAAGATGGTTAATGCCAGTAATGAGTGAGTTAGTAACAAATGATATGACTTTCATGCCTGTTAAAGTGACAGAGTTTGAGTGACTCGTGCTAACCCCAAACAATTTAACTTTTCTCAGTAGACAAGAACAGAAAGGGCTGAGAAAAATCCTGGTAGATTGGAAATGGCTTGTTATTCATAAACATTCTGGACACTTTCTGAATGATCAAATGGATTTTGCTTCATTACCTAATCCTCAGGAGTGTGGTAGGCAGATATCCTTGAAATCTTTACCTAACGTGCTGCAACTGGTTTCCCACAGTGGACATATTCAACCCCCATTGGCTGCGTTGGCTGGTGCCTTGTCCCCAAAGACAATTCAACCCTTTAGAAGGATTAGGGAAAAAAAGTGGACGATTACATGTAGATTTTCCTATAAAGAGTACTAAATAATATAGACTTAATTGATTATTTTTACCTGACAACTTTGGTTACTAAGTGCAAAGGTATGCAGAGGCTTATTCCATGAGATGAAAAGTCATAAGAGGGGAAATGTTTAATCCTAAAGGAGTAGACCTGGGACAGCCCTTTTGAAAGAAGAAAAACTGCCATCCTGCCACAGTGGCATTGTGATGACAGTGGGGACCCCAGTTTTCATGATCACCTTGCCTGTTTCTCCTCTTCCGTGCCTTGTCTCTTTTCAGGTTACTGCTCTCGGGCTCATGATACCCAGTGTGAAATGTGTTTGTTTTCTGAGAAAAAAACAGGCCAGATTTTGTATATTCCCCCTTAACTCTTCTCTACAGTATTTAGCATGATCATTATGTGCACTATTTTGACCAACTGTGTATTCATGACTTTTAGTAACCCTCCTGAATGGTCGAAGAATGTGGAGTAAGTAGCTCATTTATTTATTTGTGTGCTTGTTTATTTTAAATATTTTTAGTCACTGAATCTTGCCTTGCCATAGTTTATCCATCAAGAGGGGAAATTAGTTATTGTCACTCACTCTCTCTTTCACAGAGAGGTCTGACAATGCATGTGGCATTTAGGAAGTATCCTGAAAGTTAACTCTAGAAAGCGTGCTCTGGAGATGACTTCCTTCCCCCACCTGCACAAGCCCTGCCCTTGTCTAGCAGCCCCATTGCCATCTCGTAGGCTCAGTTCCAGGTGATACTGTCTTCCCTAGTTTTAGGTTTCCCTTTCTTTTTGGCTCCTCTAAGGTTAAAAATAGTTCCGGGGCCTCCTCTTATATGCTAGGTGGCAGTACAGAATTATTTCCTTGAAATACCATTCAGGACCCAATACAACATTCCAAAGGGCTGGGTTTGTGCATTTCAGTAAGTTTCTGTCAAAGCATTCCTTTCTCTTCCTCACTTCCCTCCTGCTGTATTGGTTGTGCCCTTGCTGTGTTGTCTCTGTTAGTTGAAGCCACACTCAGGCAAGTGATACCTTAAAAGGTTCATTTAATGTTTCTATGTATTCAGAAGTTACTTCAAGCTCTTCGTTTCTTTGACAGGTACACGTTCACAGGGATTTATACATTTGAATCACTAGTGAAAATCATTGCAAGAGGCTTCTGCATAGATGGCTTTACCTTTTTACGGGATCCATGGAACTGGTTAGATTTCAGTGTCATCATGATGGCGTAAGTTCTCTGCTTACTTTATTAGCATTCTGGGTGTGATGATGTGTGTGGGGTTATACTCCTGGGCGTGTGTATGTGTGATAGCTTTAGTAAGTGTGAGAGTACATGGGCACAGCTGTATGAGGAATTAATGGATAGCCATGTAAGGCCCTGGGGGCTTATGCCCATGATTCTTGCTTGTGATTCAGGCAGTGAAAGCATGTTTATGTAGGAGAAGGTAAACGGAGACTTTACAGCCAGGAGGGAGAGTACTGTGTGATTTACCATGGACATGCGCTCACATTTTACTCTCTCTTATAACATTGACCAAGGTGTGCACATCCATCACTAGAGGGCCTCTATGAAGACTTGAAATTTTCTAGGTGTAAACCTTCCTCTGAACATGAGTTTCCTGGGTATGTTTTATCATGTGTAATTTTTTTTTTTTTTTGTGTTGGAGTCTCTGTCACCCGGACTGGAGTGCAGTGGCCGCTCCCGGCCACCGCAGCCTCTACCTGCTGGGCTCCGGCGATCCTTCCGCCTTAGCCTTCCAAGTAGCTGGAACTACAGGGGCGCGCTACCACACCCAGCTCATTTTTTGATTTATTGTAGAGATGAGGTCTCGCCAAGTTGCCCAGGCGGGTCTCGAACCCGCGGGCTCAGGCAATTCATTCACCTCAGTCTCCCAAGGCGTGGGATTACAGGCTGAGCCACCGAGCCTGACTTATCATGTGTAATTTAATGAGGCTGGTCAGGTATTGCAGACCTCAGAGCACATTTTGGAGTCCCAACATGAGCCATTGTATCCAAACTGGCACTTCCTGAAGAGTTACTAACCAGAATTTTGAATGATTGCTAGAGATGAATGTAACTCCACATTGGTCTACTGGCTGCTTTGGGGAATTTGTGTTGTTTTAGCAATGAAATTGTGTCTTCCGGAGACTTAGCTAAGGGTAGGAAAGTTATAGTAGGCTTCGTTATTTTTATTTCCAGGTTGGGAAAGCACCTTGTGGTTTGGGTGTATGGATGTTTTGTTTGTGTGCATGAAGATGTGTTAGAGAGAGACTGTATTTGAATATGTATGGGTCTGAGCATCAGGTAGAAATATGTATTCCAACTGTAGCATGAATGAATGATATGCATTGAGTATTTGAGACTAGAAATTTGACTTTCTGTTATATAAAGGTAATTTCTTACCTTCTAACATTATGAATACACATTGGTGTTCATTTAAAATTTAAGTGTCCTTGCTAGGCACAGAGCTGGTAATAAAATGAGCACTTAACACAGTATTTGCTCTGATCCAACGATCTAGATTTTCCTGAGCCCTGCTTTTGTATGTCACAGACCAAAACTTCATTTGTAGACATGACTGCAATCATATGATTACAACTCTTGAATAAGTCATATACAGATATTTAGTCATTTTTGCCATTGTCAACTAGGGAATTTCTTTAATATAGATTTATCCCTTTCTTAAGAAATTGGTCAGAAAACTTGGAGACACAAGCCTTTGATATCTCCTGGCCTTCCTTTTTACTGAAAAAGTAAATGAGCTGGCAGTAAAGCCCTTCTGATTGGGATCAGCACATTACTATGCTGATTAAGAGAGTAAACTCCTAGAACCTCCTGGTTGTATCAGTTCTTTCAGATATGCTAGGTTTGATCAATTCTGTCAAATATACTTTTGAATTCTCCTTGCTCAATTTAAAAAAAAAAAGTGTTCCTTAAATGTTTGTATTTTGAAAATTTTCTTTTTCAAGGAAAAAAATGAAATCATAGCTTGTATGTAAGACCCTTTCTTCCCCTATTCTCAAACCCTCGCCCAGTGGTACCATTACAAGTTAACTTTGGTTTGATTCTGCAGGTATATAACAGAGTTTGTAAACCTAGGCAATGTTTCAGCTCTACGCACTTTCAGGGTACTGAGGGCTTTGAAAACTATTTCGGTAATCCCAGGTAAGATGGTCTGGGGTTGGTGTTAGGTGTTGGGTTAGGGCCCTGACGTGACGTATTGTACTTTTTGTTTTGTTGTGGTTTTGTTTTTCTTTGGTGTTTGTGTTTGTGTCTGTGTTTGTCATTTGTGTCTGTGTGTGACCTCCCTTACTACAGATATGTGACAGAGTTTGTGGACCTGGGCAATGTCTCAGCGCTGAGAACATTCAGGGTTCTCCGAGCTTTGAAAACTATCTCTGTAATTCCAGGTGAGAAAATTTGTGCATAAGACTGACTTTGCCATATCTCCTTTTTCCTCTCCATTCATTTTTGTCTACCACATTCTAAACTGGTGTCAGTATGGCTGAGCTGGCCTTGCATTCTGCATGCTTTTCCTGGAAGGCATTCTCTGGAATGGCCCTGTGGTCCATAAGCAGTTTTCTCTGACAGTGCTTGCTGGGCATGCAGCCCCCATTCCATCCATGCTGTTGAAAAGCATGTGCTTAAGAATCACTTGGATCTTACATGTCAGAAAAAATCATCCCAGAGCTAGCTGTCCCTTTGTATAGAAGTCATTTGCTTCCTGGCTCCATGGAATTACAGTAATGTTAGCATTTGTCATCATTTCATTGCTTGTGATTTCTAGACTTCCTATCGCATGGTTTGCTGATGGGACGTTATTTAAATAATTATACCTTTGCTGTTACTATATTAGTAGAATTATTTAATCACAGAAAAGATCTACCTAATAAACTAATCCAGTATTGTTTAAAATCTAAGAGCCTTGGAGTTAGTGAACTGAACTTTAACAGTCACTATCTATCATGTACTACTGCTGTCTGTTTCACTAGAATAAGAACCAGTAGGCATCTGTTGTACATAGATATACTCAGGGATCATTCTCAGACATAAATCCCAGTGAAAGCTTATGCAGGTGTTGTTAAAAAAACAAAGGTAAGAGAAGATACAACTAAAGGTATGAGGAAACAAAAAATACAGAAACTTGAGGGGGAAGAAAGAGAATCAGTGACTGGGTGAGAGGTAGTTAACTGACAATCTCTTTAAAATTTTTGCCTTTTGGTGGGGGGGGTCCTGGTTGAGCTAGCCCAGTGTTCTTAACCTTTTGAAGGTTTTGGATCCCTTTAAGGATCAGATGAAAGTTCACAAACCCCCCTGAAACCCATCCATGGATCTCAGGTTAAGACTCCTTAATTTAATTTAAATCATTGCAAGTGGGAATGCCTGTCTTTCTAAAGTCCAGTCTTGAGATCTGGAAGGAAAAATAGTTTAATTAGTCTTGCAAGCCTAAGATGTTCTGGCAGTCACTTGACGGAGGTCAAGACGATGTTGTTGCTCTTTGGACATTCATTGTGTTCAAGAGTTTCCAAGGAAGGTTCCCTAGAGACCAGCTTTCCACAGCAGTTTTATAGAAGTAGGAATGGATAACAGAGATGTCCTGCTCTGGCATTACATGACTGTTCCCCTTGTGGCTGACTCAGAAATATTTCTTTTGTCCCTTTTCTGCATTATCTAAATATCAGATAGAGGGAGAGGGAAGCACAAAGGTAGAATCCTGGAGAGGCAGACTTTAAATGCAGTTTACAGTAAACCTCAGTTTCTCCATGGACAAATTTGGGCCATGAAGTGGGTCAGTAAAGTGCCTTTCTTTATTTTTAGCAGTGTTAACTGACTTCTTGTCAACCACAGGCTGGGTATCAGTTGGAGTATATTCTTCTTGGCAAAAAACTCCAACCCTGACTTATCAAAGTTTAAGTCCTAGCCATTTTAAATCTGTTTAGCAGAAAACCCAGTTCATTCTCAGGCCGCCTCACATAGCTCATTGATGGTGGCCTAATCCTTAGGCAGGCCTTGTCTCATTTTTTGAGGCAACTGGAGTACCAAATCTTTACCTTCATTTTTTCTTTGGTCTCTCTCCTCTTGCCCCTTTTAAATATGATTCTGTGTTGTCTGTTCACTTCCCCCAGCATACTCTGCAAGGCATCTGTCTCTTTATGTTCTTGTGATCTCAAAACTTCTCTTCCAGAATTAAATTGGAAAACTGTATTCTGTTCACTAACTAGGGCAGCAGATGCTATCTCTAGTCTAGCTCATAGCTTCTGTCTCTGGTATGTGGTTAGCTTTTGACCATCGCATTTCTGCAAGATAACTTTTGATTGATACCATGTTATTTATCCTCAATACTCTGGTAATGCACACATACACACACATACACACACACACACATACTACCTAACACAGTGTCTTGCCCATAGCAGTCCTCCATAAATGATTGTAGTAGTAACAGTTATTATTATGAAGAGGAAACCTAAGCCCAAAGAAAGGGTTTGTATCAAGATATAGACATCAGCTTCACAGTCTGAAAGAGTCCCAGATTCCTCTTTCTAGAAGTGCCCCCAATTGAGCTGGCTTTGGGAGGCTAACCGGGATGGAAAATAATGTTAAGTGATAGTAAAGCCAATAATAGATCATGGTCAGTAAGTGGTACATTTGGTTCTTGAATTAAAGTATAACTTTCAATGCCAATCCTTTTGCTCCCATTCTATCTTTTAGAGTTAGTAAGAGAAGTCCAGTAGATGATGTCTCCCTCGTGGCAAGTTTTCGTAGAGCAGGCACCCCACCTCACTCGGGCCGACACTGGTTTTCTCAGTGTGTCAGAGCCACTAGGACCCCAGAAGATTGGGGAATAACGTCCATTAGTTAGCTACAGCCTTTTGTATAAGAAATGCTTCACTCTAGAGCCTTCTTGTAGCTTAGAGAAGACCAAACCCACATTCTGACCCTTTTTATTTGCTAACTCAAGACTTGGACACGTATCATTCATGGTTTTTGTTTTGCTTCAGAGGCTTTAGCTTGGAGAACAGTGTATGCAAACTCCATGCCGAAAGGGTCAGTTATAGATGAGATTCTAAATTCTGTTTGGTCTGGAATTTGTCAGGTTCAACTTCATATTGAAATATTCTGCCTTAAAAAAAAAGAAAAGAAATATTCTGCCTAAAAGTTTATATGTTTTAAAACTTTGTTTTCAATTTGTATTTATCCTGGGCACAGAAGTGAACTCAGTGACTCTGTCAGAAGCTTCATCTTCTGTGTGCTTTGATTATGTGCCACAGGACTAACATGACCAAAAGAGGGTGGGAATCTCAAGGAAGGTTTCTTAGGTTTTTCTTAGAGAGCTGCACTTGGAAGGACAGTTGGTTGGGAGAGCCTCACTGTTGGTTCCTTTGCTTTTCCATTATCATTTAAATGGATTTCCTAAAGCATCTTCTGTTCATCAGCACTTACTGAATTTCATTCTGCCCTCTCTAGGTCTGTACTTTCTTGATTATTTTTCTCTTGTTATTTTATTTCTCTGCTTTCATTTCTGTTACTTTTCACTCCCAACCAGTGGTTTCAGATAGGAAGCAGAGAAAATGATGGGCCCTTCTCCTTTCCATCCCAGGATTCATAAAGCAAGCATTTTCTGTAAATGTATACATTGTGAATGTGGCAATTTTTGCTGCATAACAAAGGGAGATAGAAAGTGTTTTAAGACTATATTCAGATTTATTGTCTCTTTTAAACTATCCTGCGTATTAATCCTGTTGCTTTTATACTTCTCCTTTTTCCACACTGCTTCTTAGGAAAGATAACTCAAGTTTAATGGTGGTCCTAAGTGAAAAAAACTGAATACTCACAGGATCCCACTGACCCACCTTTGAGAACTGATACTTTGTGATGTAAATCTGGTCTCAAGTAAATAAATCTATGGCTCTCAAATCTCTCACAAATTACTCTTAGTCTGAAGAACCTTCAAGAACTATCATTGTAGGGCAGGAGTGGTAGGGGTGTACCTGTTGTCTCAGCTGCTCACTGGGGATTATAAATTAACCTTATTTATAATCTGCCATCACAGTGGTGAAAGTTTTTTGGTCTCAATATACATGATTGATTTCTCTGAACATAGCACATAGGCTAGCATTGCTCATTTGTCCAGGGGTTTGCTGGGCATTATGAAAGGAGACAGGAGGTTCAGAGGTACCTTTGGATGGAGTGGAGTAAAACTCTATGGCAGTGGCTTCACCTGCTTCTCAACATTCCTTAAGTGTCTGGCATCCTCTCTGGTAACTGGCCTTTCTGTACATTGGATCCAGCTGGCTTTTCTTGATCTGTAGTAAATGTATGAACTGCTTCTGCTCAGACACATACCAATGCTAGTTAATGTTAGCCTTTTCCAAGAGTTCTCACTGTCCAATTTGCCCCCACGTGGCTTCTGTTGCACACTCTGTTGTGTAGGAGTCATTTGAAGGAGCATTCTGCTCTGTTTTGGATCATCGGTTTTCAGTCAGTATCTTGCTTGTTCTGGCATGTGGTGTTGTAAGCCAATGGAAGAAGCAAGACAGTCTCTCTGCATAGCCAGAATGGTGGCATTCTCCATTCTTGCTTGCCTCAGCTCAGTAATTCTCTCTGCAACTTCTTGCCTTCATTGGCCTGTGTTGATGGTACCAGGGAGCACTTTTGGACAGCCACTGCTGGCAAGACCATAGAGCTTGAGCTTAGGAAATACATTGATGGCATCATCTCCATAAATTGGTATTGATGTCTGCAAATATGGTTATTTGCAATTAATGACCCTATGGAAGGAAGAAGCGTCTTGACTGAGACCAACATATAGTCCAGTAACTTTACATTTAACATTCTTGTGTAATCGGGTGCCTTCCTTCACCTGTAGATGTAAGGCCATATCACCTGTCTTGTTCCTGTGCCTTATAATTTTCTCGTAGTGATCTGGATGAGAGTATTGGAGAGCAAACTTTTTAGATGCCTGTAGTTAATGTTATCTAGTGATTATTCTTGCTTAATTAAGATTTGTTTCTCTGAGGCCCTGTGAAGTATAAGCAGCTGAAACTATTTCCAGTTAAGTTTCTACTTTAAACTTCTTGAAAGCTAAAAGAACTCTCACCAATGAGATGATCTAAGCTTTAAACTTCAAAGCAAAGCACTTGAAGAAAAATTGTTTAGCTTTCTGGATTCATATTTACAGTTTTCTTAGGCAATGACATCTGGTGTATGGAGAAGAGATATTAAACTGGCTGATGTGAGCATCTAGGTCCATCCCCAGGAAAGTGACAATGTCCATGTTGGTGTGTTGGATTAGTAGAGGACCTCTGGTTGCAAGTAAGAGAACACAGGAGTAATTCAGGGAACCCAAGAGCTGGAATACTCTTGGGCTTCTACAAACCAGTAGAACCAGAATGCAGAGCCAGAAACCCCAGGTACCAGCAAGTACTTTATCTCCATCTCTCTTCTTTTTGTGTGTATCTATTTTCTTTTTCTCTTAGCATACTAACTTCTTTTACTTCTTAGACATATCATAATATAATGGTAGGATGTGGCTACCACTTAGCTCCCAAATTTATTTATTACTCACCACATGAAAAGATTATTCAGCCAGTCACGGTGGCTCATGCCTGTAATCCCAGCACCTTGGGAGGCCGAGGTGGAAGAATTGCTTGAGCCCAGGAGTTTGAGACCAGCCTGAGCAACATAGCGAGACCTCATATCTGCAACAAATCAAAAAATTAGCCAGACATGGTAGTGGCACATGCCTGTAGTCCCAGCTACTTGGGAGGCTGCATAGGAGGATCACTTGAGCCCAAAAGCTGGAGGCTGTGGTGAGCCGTGATTGTGCCGTTGCACTCAAGCTTGGGCAACAGAGTGAAACCCTGGCTCAAAAAAACCCCAAAAAACTTAGGCCAGGCACTGTGGCTCTCACCTGTAATCACAGCACTTTGGGAGGCCAAGATACAAATATGGCTGCTGAGAGTCCACCTATATGGAACAGGGGATAGTTGGAGCTTGTGACCTGGAATTTTCAGTTATATGGGCTTTGGAACTGCCCAAAGAGTTCCCAGCCCAAGAAAATCAGATTAGACTCGTGCTAAAATTGTATGCTTTTTAAAAGCTGTATTTATTTATGACATAAATCCATTGGTTTGACTATTTGTAGTGTTATACTCTTGTTACTAATACAAATGACAGCTTGCAGCTCGTTTCTCAAATAGCATGTCTACAATAGCAATAGAAAGGCCTTTGAACCATCTCTGGTGTTCAGAGAAGTGATTGAACCATCAGGAGAGATGGCTGAATAAGCTTTTCATAAAGAAGTCCAGGAAAAGAAACTTTACATCCATTCTTCAGTGACCCATTCAAGTATTTTTTAAATCACTTTGACTTTGAAAACAGTAGATCTGCATAGTTTCAGAAGCGTAGAGTTGAATTATTGGCCCATTACAGACCTGCTCCAACCCAGTCAAAATGTAACAAGGACTTTTCTGTTCCTCAGCAACTATATGGAAATAAGTTCCATAACACTGGAATAATTTTTACTTCTTGATGGCTGCCTTCTATTTTATATCACTAGTACCTTCTTGTGTAATTATCATACAGTTTCCCAGGGTTTTAGGTATAAGAGATAGTTTGAAATTTTAACTACTTACTCTCAAATAGACATCTCTGCCCTATTTTGAAAGACTTTTAGAGAAGATTCTTTAGCTTCTCCTCCTCTGCCCACTGCCATGTGGTGCTGTGTTTATCCACATTCTGTAGATGAGAAAATGAGACTCTTGAAAAGTGACTGAAGTTTGATATGAAACATGGTGGGCATAAGTAGTGACTGAGCCAGGACCAGAATTCCTGCTTTCTAACTTCCTGTCTGGTGCTGTTTCTGCACAGCCCTGTGAGGAGCAAAGGACTCTGATCAGAAATGTCTTGCTTCCTGGAGCCCAGGCAGGCTCTTCCTAGTCCCCGTGGCTTCCACAGTCTCCATGAAAGTACAGGCCTCTGCTCCCTTCTGCATCTCTACAGTCTGACTGTTAGCTCTTTATTCTTTAATTTCCCTTAGATCTCTTTTAGGATATCTATGTAAGAGGAAAGAGATAGCCGGGCATGGTGGTGCGTGCCTATAGTTCCAGCTACTTGGAAGGCTGAGGCAGAAGGGTTGCCTGAGCCCAGCAGGTAGAGACTGCGGTGGCTGTGAGCATGCCACTGTACTCCAGCCTGGGCGACAAGAGTGACACTCCAACTAAAAAAAAAAAAAAGGAGAGAGATTTCTCATTCATTTATTCTTCCAACAAAAACGTATTATACCAGATCCTGTGCTAGGCACAGCATCCATTGCTACCATTGGACTCATAGAAAATTCCATTAGGCTTAACTTTGAAAATTCTAGATGATTTCTAGCAAAATAAGTGAAAGAGAATCATGTCCATACCACCCATTAGACCACCATCATATGAGGTTAACCCTGAGCAGTGCCATTATCCCAAAATGTCTCTTTGAGGAGGGTGATGTAGGTAGAATAGTGATAACTTACAAGTGTTACATGCCAGCTGTGTGCCAGGCACCATACTGAGTATTTTATTTCATTTCTATTTAAACCTTACAACAACCCAGTAAGGTTGGTATTGTAAATCCTTTTAACAGATAAGTAAACTGAAGTTCAGACAGTAATGGTCAACATTAGACTTATTTACTGTGTACCAGGTGCTCTGTTAAGTGTTTTGTATGAATCATGCTTAACCCTCATAACAGCCCTATGATATTCAGCTATAATTATCCCCATTTTAAAGATGCATAAACAGAGATTCCTAAAGGTTAGGGGTGTTGCATAGGGCAAACAAGTAAATGTCATAAATTGACTAAGATTCAGATTGTCTACCCAGCCACACACTTCAGATCTAGGATTAGGATTATCTTGAATTTCAGTCCAATATTCTTGCCTTCAGAAATAGATCAGGGATGAGATCCCTTCTGAGGAATTAGACTCATGCTAAAATTGTATGCTTTTTAAAAGTTGTATTTATTTATTTATAACATAAATCATCGGTTTGATTATTTTGTAGTATTATACTCCTGTTACTAATACATATGACAGCTTACAGCTCATTCTCAATTCAGTTAAAGTGTGTCCAGGCTCAGTGTCTGCCTCTTGGCCACCAGGAGTGCTCAGTGCTTTGTTGGCCATGGCCTATGGATAGCCTGGTGTCTTGGCATGCCATGGAGAGCTATATGCAGACTCATTTTGAGTCAAACAACATGAACCTACGACCATATTTTTCTCTGTTTCCTATCACTGATCTCTCCCTGTGCAATTAAGAAATCTACCTGTAGGTCTAAATTTGAACACTGCCTTGTATTTAAATCTCAAATTAAAATGAAGTGTTTTGTAATTTTAAAAAAATCTAGGACAGTAAAAAGGTCATTGTAGAAAGCAGGGAATATATGTGATACAGAGAAGATGTGTTTTTAAGTGGAAAAGCAAACTATAAATACTGGATTGGTAATAATTAACCTTTTCAATACATTGGCATTTCCAGAGCTCTTGGGAAAATATTATCAAAACCTTCTCATTTATTATTGGCTTTTAAACTTCCCGGCGGTGTTCCTTCCAACCTGGAGGCCTCCTCCATCCCTGATCTTCCCATTGGTTTTTTCAACAAATATTTAGAGTACCTGCTGTGGGCTAGGCACTAGAAAGACAGCTGTGCATAAAACATGTAAAAAATTAATATGACCATGATAAATGCTACAGAAGAAAGTAAAGGTGCTACTAAGATATCAGTGACAGTGGGGAAGGGAGATTTGTGAAGTCACGGAAGGCTTTCTGGAAGAATTTGGAGAATGAATAGGAATTAGGCAGGAAGGAGAAGGTAATGGAAGAGGGCATTCCAGGCATAGGGAGCAGCATATATGAAGACCCTGAAGCAAGTAAGAGCTTGGCTCATGTGGGGAACTATAAAAAGTTGTTAGAGACAGGAGAGTGTTTCCAAGAAGAAAGGAGCCACGTGTCGGTGGAAGAAGGAGCTTTGTTTTGCTTTTTAAGAAATACTGACTTTAAAATGGGTACACCTGGAAAATCATTGATTCTGCTGACCCGTTGTGATTCTCGTGGTATAAAGTGTCCATATTTCAAGGGTGGCAGTATGGGGAGGAGAAGCCCGTGCTAAGAGGGAGGCTGGGGGAGGTGGGGAGAGCTTTGAGGTGACTCTGATTCTGGGGGTTCTGTTTCCTCAGGCCTGAAGACAATTGTGGGTGCCCTGATTCAGTCTGTGAAGAAGCTGTCGGATGTGATGATCCTGACAGTGTTCTGCCTAAGTGTTTTTGCCTTGATCGGACTGCAGCTGTTCATGGGGAACCTTCGAAACAAGTGTGTTGTGTGGCCCATAAACTTCAATGAGAGCTATCTGGAAAATGGCACCAAAGGCTTTGATTGGGAAGAGTATATCAACAATAAAAGTAGGTGGCCCCTTCGCTGCAAGAGGAATAGGAAAAGTCTAGCTAGTTTATATGGTGAGAAGCCACCACTTGGCTTGAAAACGTAATCTGAGCCAAAAAGGCATGGCAGTGCACTAGAACTAGACTTAGGAAGCCGTCCCCTTTCCTTGAGGTAGGATTCTGTTCAGACGCTTTCAAACATCAGCCCTTTCTCCCTCTTTAAAAATCGCATGAGACTTTATAGCTTCCTCACATGTACCCCTAAACTTTTGCTTTGAAATTCAAGCTCAGAAACATGATAAAAAAAATTTTCCCCTAGCTGAGTTACCTGGGATACTTAAATATTTAGTCCAGAGTATACCTATGGAACACAAGCTTTCTTAATACTGCTGAGACCTTAGCAATTGATCTAGTCTAGGGTATCAGGTCATCTCTAAGGCACAATTTGATCCTATTACAGTTAAGGAGTTTTAATCATTTTTTTTGAGAAACCACAACACTTAAGTCTTACTTTAAGGAAAATTTGATGTAATGGTACTTCTGTAAATTCATGAAAAAAGTTAGCAACATCATTAGTCATTTCTGAAAAAAAAGTCAGTTTAGTAGCCATAAGAAAATGTTGCAAAGGAAATTTCAGATACACATGCAGGAAAGGGAAATATGCCTTCTAATTTAAAAATAGGACTTGGTAGCTAGTGACCAATAAGTTTCAGAATATCTTTGATAAAGAGAAGTTATAAGGACAGAAGAATAAAGTTGTATAAAGAGATATAGAAGTCAGAAAATTTATTTGTAGACCCTTTTGATTCAAGCTCCAGAACCTGGCATATAGATTTGAAGTATGAATGGAAGTCAGATATCTGTGAAGAGTACATTGCATCAAGGACTTTGGGGTAGCACTTTTAATTTGTAAATATTTATAGGAAAGTCATTAATGGGAAAGAATTCTTTTTTTTTTTTTTTTGAGCTGGAATCTCACTCTGTCGCCCAGGCTGGAGGGCAGTGGCATGCTCCCAGCCACCGCAGCCTCGACCTGCTGGGCTCCGGTGATTCTTTTGCCTCAGCCTTCCAAGTAGCTGGAACTACAGGAGCGCACTACCACGCCCAACTAAATGGGATAAAATTCTTATCAGCTTTCACTGCTGTCGGA
>CAUYQG010061196.1:0-44155 GCA_963574415.1 Tarsius wallacei | reverse complement strand
TTGTAGAGATGAGGTCTCGCCAAGTTGCCCAGGCGGGTCTCGAACCCGCAGGCTCAGGCAATCCACTCACCTCAGCCTCCCAAGGCGTGGGATTACAGGCTGAGCCACCGAGCCTGGCTTGCTGAAAATATCTTAATCGCTTTACTATAATTCATTTCCTTTGTCATCCTTTATAGTTTTATGCATTTGAAAACATTCTGAGAAGGGGCCTACAGGCTTCACTGGGTCACCAAAAGCTCCATGGCACAAAAAAGGTTAAGACTTTCTGTCTGGCAACAAAAGAGTTATTGATATCACAGAAAAAGAGCACTTAATAGTGAAATGTATGAAGCAGACTTCAACAATTATACATTTCAGAAAAGGTTGATAAAGTGTGCTTCAGAATTGAGTTATTGCAAGGAATCAGAAAATCCACTAATCGTACAATCTAGCTTCACATGTGGAAGACTATATTTTCCACTATTTCAATCTTTTTTTTTTTTTTTTTAAGTCGGGAGTCTCATTCCTGACTCACCATGGCCTTGACCTCTTGGGCTTGATCCTTCCACCTCAGCCCTCCAAGTGGCTGGGACTATAGGCGTTTGCTACCACAGTCAGCTAATTTTTTGATTTTTTTTATAGAGGCGAGGTCTCACTATGTTGTCTAGGTTGGTTTTGTACTCCTAGGCTCAAGCAGTCCTCCTGCCTCAGCCTCCCAAAGTTCTGAGATTACAGGTAGGAGCCACCATGCCCAGCCTCAATCTTTATCATTGTACATAACCTCACTGACTCTAGGCTAGAACAAGTAGTCAAAGAAAGAAAGATAACACAGGTTACTCATGCTGATGATACTGACATGCACACATGGCATGCTTAGCAACTGGACACCTGCTGGGAAGGGCTTAGGAGCATGGGGTTCATGGAGGCTGGCTGACAAACCGGGAACTAGAGGGTGGTGAAGGCTGATCTAGCACCGAAGTTTGAAAATGCAGCCCAACCTGAAGAAGGCTAGTAGGAAGCCTGGGATCCATGGAGCAGCCTTCCCATTTGACCTGGCCACACTCCAATTGTGACCAGGACCCTGAGACCAGTCCTAAGTTCACCCTCCAAACAATAATGTGGGAACAAAGAGAGCTGTACTGATAGGAGCGTAAAACTGTAAGTCAAATCAGAGGACATGGATTCTTGGGCATTAAATAAAAAGAACCATGGGGCAAAATGCTGTTGGCTCTGGACTTACCCACTCTGGTCCATCTTCCATGTGTTACCTGAGGGAATCACTATAACCCTCTTACCGAACACCCTCCAGTGGCTCTCCACTGTGCTCAGGACAGAGCCGGGTTTAGTGAGGGCCTCTGTCACCTGGTTTGTGTAGCCCCGTCCACGGCCGTGCTTTTCTAGGCTACAGCTCAGCCTACTCAACGATTTGCAGCCCTCATCCTCTCGCCCCCAGGTCTTAGCACAGCATCCCCACTGCTGGGAATACTGCTCCCTAGATTTGGGTGGCTTTCCCTCATCCTTCAGCCTGAAGCGTGGCTGTCACTTCCTCCCAGAAGCGAAAGGTCCTCCTTTGTGCTCACACAATCCTCGATGCCTATCTGCTTATAACACTTACCACATTCATCATAGTCTCCTGAGGCTTGGAGTCAGGCAGTCTTACTGCTGTCCTAGCACCTAGCACAGCACCTGGTGCTCAAGCTCTCAAGTGGTTGTTGAATCCAACTGTGGAACTATAATGGGGTATCTGAGCAAAATCACTTCCTTGGTGTGGTGGCAGTATTAATTGGAAACCTCTAGGTTCTTATAATCATACTATTTCATATACTTTAAAAAATTGGCTGGGTGTGGTGGCTTAGGCCTGTAATCCTAGCACTTTGGGAGGCTGAGGCGGGAGGATCCCTTTAGGCCAGGAGTTTGAGACCAGCCTGGACATCACAGTGAGAACCCATCTCTACCTCTCCAAAAAAAAAAAAAAAATTAGCCAGGCATGGTGGCGTGCCTATAGTCCTAGCTTCTTAGGAGGCTGAGGCAAGATTGTTTGCTCAGGAGTTTGAGGCTATAGTGAGCTATGATGGTGCCACTGTACTGCAGCCTAGGTGACAGGAAAAAAATTCATAATAAAAATGGCTTATTTATCTAAGATAAAGCCGGATAAACAAGTAACAAAGGGTAAATTGCTTTGGCTGGGAATATGTGCTGACTAGCAGCTCAAATAGCTTGATGATGCATCATGGAAATTTCTGAGACAAGATAGATCAGGATAATCTTTCTGATTTACCAAAAATGTATAAGTGAAAGATGTCCATGAGGTTTTGTGGAAAGACTTGGAATTTGGGTCTAGACCATTCATTATGGTGATCGGCATTGCCTCTGTAATTGCCGGAATTAGCATGTCTCTTTGATGAGGAACCTGAACCAAGAAGGACTTTAAGGGTCTGAGAAGCTTGAACCAGAGACTCAAGGGTCTTGAGAATCTTCCCGGGACCAAACTAGATTTTCAAGATGCACTGTGTGTGGCAGGAAAGAAGATAATGACTGTCTTACAGAAACAAGGAATAAGCTAAATAGGGCCCATCCAAGAAGGGCAAAACTTCTTTAGGAGAAGGGGCTTTGGGGGTCTCTGTTTTGTTGCTTTGGTAGAGATTTGGTACAACCAGAAACTTTCATGCCGTATACCTTTTTTTGGCTAATTTTTTAAAGTAAACCCTTTTTTGAAAACGTTAGTCTGTTTTAATCATGCTAAAAAAGAGGAGGCAAATATTTGAGTGCCTATTAGATACAGTAAGTCCCCTACATACAAGCAAATTCCATTCTGAGTACCTAAGTCTCATTTGCTTGTTAAGTCCAACAAGGTTAACCTAGGTTCCCAACTAACACGATCAGCTGTATAGTACTATACTGCAATAGGTATATAACACTTTTCACACAAATACATAAAAAACAGACATGAAAATAAACATCTTACAGTACAGTACCTTGAAAAGTACAACAGGTGGCATACAGTACAACAGGTGGCATACAGGGCTGGCATTGACTGTACACACACATTTGCATCTTTAAAAATTTGCAACTTGAAGGTTCATACGTAGGAGACTTACTGTATCAGGAATGACTGGGTATTTCCACATATAAGGAATTGTCTCATGAACATGAGAGGAAATAATCTGTCTAAACTTGGATCAATGCTTTCAAGAAGAATGAAGGTACCTCAGGCAGTTCTCACTCTGGAAGCAAAGAGAAAAACCAAGAGAAGGTGGAAGAATACAGATAAGTTGCTTCTTCTTATCTAGGTATTTATACTGTTCCATTTTTATAAGGGAGGCTTTCCTAACAGTGGGCTTTCTGACTGCCACACAACAACACCAGCATTTTGTCTGTTTCCCCCTCAGTTTGCCTCTCTGGATGCACAACAATTAAACCTGTGCCTGATTAAGGAACCTAAGTATGCACGAATGGTGGGAGAAAAAACAATGTGGCTTTTTTAAAAAAGGTAATTCCAATTCATTTCCCATGTTTTGTATATAGTCCCTATGTCTAATCCCATGTTTTCTCACAAAAAGAGGCAATGATTGCTCAGTAATTCCTCCTTTCTTCCCCATCTGGATGTGTTCACAACTTTCTAACCCTTTGTCTTCCAAATCCAGACAAACAATTCACTGAAGCCTTACTTGATTAACTGTTAATTATATTTCGTTTTGACTGAAGACTAGGCGGTAGGGTGAGTGACTCACTCTTTGGTCAACAGCAAGCCCCTGTGGTTAAGGAACGTATTGGTTTACAAAGTTACTTAGTATTTCATGGTATAATGACACTCAATCATATTAAGATTCTGGTGTATTATTATGTTACCTGATAGTACTCTTATTTTTATAACCTATATTACTGTAGGTAAATGAATGAAAACTAGTTTTTGCTAAGTAAAATATATACTTAATTCTGCATCACAAGAGTCTAATTCTTACTGTCAAAATGATGTTTTCTCTGAAAATATCTTTACCTCACACTTGATAGGCTATCTAATGGAGAAAAGTTCTTTGGAAGGCCTCATCCAACAAAAACCTATGACTCGTGCAAAATATCTTAAAATGTACTGATGAGAAGGTAATTTTTGCTTTAATATCATCACATCATATCGCAATAGATAGACACAGAACATTTCATAATTCTCTGGGTTGGGTAGGGATGGGAGGGAAGACCTGAAAAATCAGATACTCAAATTTCAGCACATAATTATTCAAATAAAATTTTAATGATTTCAGTTCCTGAAACTGTAGAGTCATTAAAGGGCATTTCCTGCTAAATTTCAAGTTACAGGTTTGTGAGTGATTTCTGAGCAGAAGCATTATGTCCTACTAAGTATTCAGCTTATTAGCTAAGGTAATTGACAATATCATGACAGAAGGTGGGGAAGAACAATGATCAGCACATATAATTTGGCTAAGAAAGGAAAAACAAACAAACCAATGCAAATAACAATTAAAATAGCTACAGATATTAGTAAAATAAAAATACAATCCCAAACATCCACCTCTTAAATTACTAGGAAAAAAAAACAGGTAAAGTTATAGCAAATACAGTCTTCACAAATTTAGGTAACTTTATTTGCATTTTATAGTCATTTCTTAAGGCCTATATCCAATGAAACCATTTTAAAAAGCTCTATGAGGAATGAAAATTTAGACGTCTTTACACTTTTCCTTAAAAAAAAAAAAAACACCTTAGATTTCTGAATGAGCAAGATTCACTTTTGTAGGTAGAGGCCCTGCTTCTTCATGGTCTTCAGTTGTAGATCTCACAATCACAAGAGACGAAGCCGGATATCTGTTTAGCTTTTGTTCATTCATAAATTCCAAGTCACCATAGATGCTTAGCTTCTGCAAAAGAAAACCAACACACATTAGTAATCTGGATAATTAGGAACCTCTCCAAGTAAGTCTTCAAATAACAATTTAATCTATGGCTATTTGGTTAAAAAATCTATAAACATCGTTGAGAACGAAGATTGCTTTTATTCAATGTGCTCCAGAAGTGACTCAACACCAGTGGCTGGTCAAAGAAAGCTCTTCTACAAATTCAGAGAAGTACAAAGCTGTACTTCAATTTCAGAGAAGTACAACTACAAGTATCAAGAAAAATTACTTAGGTTTAAATGGGGCTACTGTGGTTATACCAAGAGTATGGATTCTGAATGTTCAATGGATGCCCTAAGTGATCAAGTTCTTTGAGATCTTAGCTCTCCTCCCAAGTGTTTCTGCTATCAAGTGTTTTAACTTAACACATACGGAAAATTATATATGCTATTTTAAAAGTCTGTGAGAACAAAGAATTTCCATGAAACACTCTGAGTTATATGAAGAAAGGTCTTCATAAATATATAAAAGTTCCTCAAATTGTTACTATCATATCCAAGAAGGCTCTAAAACAAAAGAAGAATAAAACAATCACTGCAAATGTCATAAAATTCACTGAAGTAAAATAGTAATATTTAATATATTTTGGGAGTAGGTCTACTTAGATGTATGTCTATCACTTTTTTTTTTTTGCGTTGGAGTCTCACTCTGTCACTCAGACTGGAGTGCAGTGGCCGCTCCCGGCCACCGCAGCCTCGACCTGCTGGGCTCTGGCGATCCTTCCACCTCAGCCTTCCAAGTAGCTGGAACTACAGGCGCGCGCTACCACGCCCGGCTTATTTTTGATTTATTGTAGAGATGAGGTCTCGCCAAGTTACCCAGGCGGGTCTCAAACCCGCAGGCTCAGGCAATCCACTTACCTCAGCCTCCCAAAGCACTGGGATTACAGGCTGAGCCACCAAGCTCGGCCTGTCTATCTCTTAAAGATAGAAAAGCAAAGCAAAAAGTCTTTACTAAGAAATGGGTTAAGTTTTGTTGCTAATTACTCATATAGCAGTAAAACTCCAAATCCATAGTTATGAACTCATATGCTGACCTCACTGGCAGGGCAACTGATTAGATTATAAAGCAAGAACCACAGATACTTAATGTCAGAAAGTTGCTTTTAAAGGTGCTGTCAGTGCAGTGGCCCACACCTGCAATCCTAGCACTTTGGGAGGCTGAGGTTCCAACCCAGGAGTTTGAGACCAGCCTAGGCAACACAGCAAGACCTCATCTCTACAAAAAACTAAAAAAAATTAGCCAGGCATGGTGACTCACACCTGTAGTTCCACCTACTCTGAACGCAGAAACAAAAGGATTGCTTGAACCCAGGAGCCATGATCATGCCACTGTACTCCAGACTGGGTGACAGAGCGAGACCCCAACTCAAAAAAAAAAAAGAAAAGAAAAAGAAAAAAAGGTGCTGAATAAAGAGCACCTTTCAAGGGTTTATCAAGACTGATGCATGCTACAATATGGATGAACTTCAAAAACATCATGCTTAGCCAAAGAGGCCAATCACAAGAGACTACGTGTTGGATGTCTAGGATTGCGGGGCGGGGAGGGGTGCTGCTACTGCTTGGGAGGAAATGGGGAGTGAGTCCTAATGAGGATGGGTCTTCTTTCTGGAGTGATGGAAACGTTCTAAACATGCAAGGCAGGATGGCTGCTGACTTGAACGTGCTCTAATATGCTCTATGGTACTATTGTCTCAGGGCAACTCTCCTGCACTAAGGAAGTGCCTAGTACCTGACACTTCTCTGTTAAGAGAGTATCTTCTAAACGAATTCAGTGGTTGATGAACTGGACATGGATCTGATGTAGTGTGGACTTTTAAAATCCAGAATTAATGTGACTATTTGTCCAAGAGCACTGTGAAAGAAAAACATTCACAACTCCACCTAACAACATCTAAACACCTTCAAACAACAACCAGAAACTGTATGAATGATTTCAAACATCAACATGGAAGAAACTCTCTAGAAGGAGGTGGGGAGACTTAGGAGATGTTGGTCAAAAAATATAAAATTTCAGTTAGACACGAAGTACAGGAGATCTTTTGCATAACATGGTGACTACAGTTAGTAACAATGTATTTTATACTTGAAAATTGCTAACCAGAGTAGATTTTATATGTTCTCACCACGAAAAATGATATGTGAGGTAAAGAATATTAGCTTGATAAAGCCATTTCACAATTTATACATGTATCAAAACATCATGTTGTACACCATTAATATATACATTTTTAATTTGTCAATTTAAAAAAATAATAGGAAGAAGGTAAATCTGTGCAGAGAAGTGGCTGGGACTATATGAATAATCTAACTAGTACGTACAGTGATTTTGTGGCTTCAGTGTAAATTCAAATTATCAACCCAATGCAAGGATACAATAAAGATATTTTCAAAAATGTTCACTTGACAAGTTCACCATCCAAGTACAAGAAGTCCCCAATATACGAACAAGTTCAGCTCTGAGAGCATGTCTACACGTCCAATTTAAGTTCCACAAAGTTAGCCTAAGTATGCAACTAACACAATCAGCTATATAATACTGTATGTATTTAATGGGCTATACTGACACCTGGTGGAGAGAAATAATATGTAAAAAAATACAGATGTGCATCGTTAAAGTTCGTAACCTGAAGGTTTGTATGTAGGGGAATTACTGTATCCTTTAAGAAAACAACATAGAATACAAAACAACAGTAGCAGTTGAGATGACTCAGTAAATGGGAAGAAAGCTACAACAAAACAAAAGGATACATTAAGTGGAGGTATGTGGAACAGTCTCCTGGGAAATCTTTAAATAATTCAGGTTTATCTTTTCTTTTACATGACTTTAATCACTAATCACAGTATTTGGCTCTATTGTGAATATTTATGTCATATAATATTGTAAATGTTGTCTACTGGATTTTAATTTTCAAATGAACCTACAGACAAAACATGAAAGTGCAAATTCAGAAGAATTAATATTTATGTTTTATTGTCAAGGGTTGTAATAACTAATGAAACTTGAGAGAGTATGAGAAGGGGGAAAGAAAGGTAATAATGAGGTAGCAACAGAAATTTTTAGAGCAATCACAAAAAGTATACAAAATAATAGTATACAATATAAAACCAGAAAGTGAAGAGAGGAGGTGAGGTGGGAGGTAGTGTTAAGGGAACTAAATTCTTCATCCTTTAGTCAGAAGATATTAGATAATGACTAAGGTTGATTAAACAAACAAAAAACATCAGATACAATTTTAAAATGGTAACTACCTTAAGAATTTTAAAAACCACCGATTGTGATTTATCTAAGGAGTGAGGAAGAGGAAGACTTAATTTTATGACACATGTATGTATTACTCCTAAAGTTCAATTAGTAAATACATACTTGGGCTTCTGGCCTAGCTCTGTCACTAACTAGTTATGTGATCTTGGATAAGTTACTTAAGTCTTTTCTAAAACTCAGTTTTTAAATAGAATGTAGATTAAGAAGCTATAGCATTTATACTGTTTTCTGATTGTCTAATTTTGCTATGAGACTTACAGCTTCTAAAGGGCAATGTTCTTGGTCTTATTTCTCATTGTATCTCCAATTCCTTGAATAGAGCTTGGCAGGTAATCCACAAATGTATGTGATTTACTGATTTGAATAGTATTATTAGGAGTCTACTTAAATCTTTTTTTTTTTTTTGAGTTGGAGTCTCACTCCGTCACCCAGACTAGAGTAGAGTACAGTGGCACACTCCCGGCCACCGCAGCCTCGCCCTGCTGGGTTCTGGCAATCCTTCCACCTCAGCCTTCCAAGTAGCCGAAACTACAGGCGTGCACTACAATGCCCAGCTAATTTTTGATTTATTGTAGAGATGAGGTCTCGCCAAGTTGCCTGGGCTGGTCTCGAACCCGCGGGCTCAGGTAATCCACTCACCTCGGCCTCCCAAAGTGCTGGGATTACAGGCTGAGTTAAATCTTTCTTAACCAACCATATGAAAATTAGATCATCACAGTCTTGACAAATAGCTTAGAATAAATAATACTGCTCTTCCAGAAAAGACAAAAAAAAAAGGGGAGGGGCAAGTACACAGATAATGAGATAACACTGAGGCAGCGCCTATCATCACCATCTGTTGCTACAGCACATTTCTGAGGCTGCTTGGTCTCCAGAAAGGAGTATCTAATACTGCTGAACCCTGTTCTTATGTTAAGCTTGGCCTACTTGACAAGAACCACAAGTGACAGCTCTTCATTGTCTTAGACACATAGCTCAACAAGAGAAAACTTCATCCCATGAAGTTTCAAAAATGACATAAAAAATGAAAAAAAAAAAGAAAGAGGGGAAAAAAGTGAAAAGAATAAGATCAAAACCTTTATAAGTCAAATCACTCAAATGACTGCTTTGAGATCAACCAACGAAATGAACTGCTGTGCCACCTCTATTTGGCCATTACAATCAAATGACATATGGTGAGTACCTACTATGTCCAAAGCACACTAAAGATAAATTATTTCAGAGCTTTCCTAAATAAGAAAAAAGTTGTTCACAAGTTTCTAAGACCACATTTTTGACATTTGTCACCAGCATTCTAAGCTTTGTTTATAGTGAATGAGAAGAAAGCTTTTTATATTTTATGTGTAAGCTCCAAGGATACCAAGTCTGTATTGAACAGATATATTCTTTCAGCAGGCTTATGATTGCCTATAAACACACAAAATCATGCATGTTAATAACAAAATATAAATAACCCTGGTCATAGATAAGCTATACTTGGAGAACTTGAAATGGAGTCTCATGTTACCATGGAGAGGCATCAGAAATAACTTACATTCTAATAATAAAAGTCATAAAAGAGTTTTATGAAATTAGTTTTAAATAGATGACTTTTGGCCAGGAAAATCTGAATAGCTTTTCTATTGTTGAATTCTAAGTTATTTTTTACAGTGAACAAAGGAGAAACTATCAGAAAAGGGTGAAGTATTTATACTGCAGTATTCTAAAACAAGAAACAAAATATTAATATATATAAAAACTGCATATACTGAAAAGAAACCTACTAAAAGGGCAATACAATAACAGTTCTAGGTGATAGGATAAGTGATCTTTTTATCTGCTTCTTTGTGTGTATTTTATATTTCTACACTAAGTATATAATATTTTTATAATAAAAATATACTTAAAATGATTACTTAGCAAAATGTGGTTTCACACACAAAGTAAAGCTTAAACGTAGTGCATCCAAATGGTTGTATTCCACACATCTTTCTAGAAAATGTGTCTCCTTAGAAAAGTATAGCCCTCGAAGGGTGCAGTCATAATTTTAGTTGTTAAGGACAGGAAGAAAAGAGCTCTACAGAAGGGCAAGAAAGTCATGCCCATGTGGCAGTTGTGGGTGAGGGGGAGGGGGTAACAGCAGCCAGCAGAGCTCCAAGTGTGCTGTTGATGTCTTGTGCTTTATAATCACAGGGATCTGGGAAGCTTATGTGGGAACAGTGAGATGTTCTCCAAAGAACTTGGAAACGAGGGGAGAAAACTTCTCACAAAATTATTTATATGAGAAAAAAAGAAACATCATCTAAAAGAAAAAGACCAAGAGTCATTTGAAAGGAAGGGAAAGATCCCCAGATCTACAAGATATAACCATAACCATAATGACAGGCATTGCTATGCATGGATACCACTGTCCCCTGCATAAAGTCCAATAAGGAGACAAGAAAGGGCAAACCAAGAACTGCCCATCCAAGAACCACTCAGATAAGAGGGAGTTGCAGCATTCTGGCTCATAACCACGAACCATGTGGTCCCAGTGGTATCTACCTTCTTAGGTCAAAGAGGGCACATAGGATATCAGCTCCTGAAATGAATCACATAACCAACTCCCCCCTATTTATGATTCCAGGCTAACCAAAGAAATTTAAGAACGTTAGCTTTGAAGGCAGACTGAGATTATATCCTAGTTCTATCATTTACTGGTATGTGACACTGGAGGCAATAATAAACAGTCTCTTGTGGTTTTCCCATCTGGTAAATGGGGATAATACCAGCAGTCATGTCACAGGGTTATTGTGAAGATTAAATGAAGTAATTCATATAAAACAGAACAGTGCCCAGCAGAAGATACTCAACATTAGTCAGTAGATTTAGGGACCAGAATCCAGACTGTGGTGAATTTATCATGGTAAATTCCATCTGAAAAGAGTCATCTGGTCTTTCCTGACAATAGCCAGGTCAATATCTATGTGTAGCTTTCCTTTACATGGAGTAAGGAGAAGAAATAGGAATACAAGAAGAAAAGGAACAAAATGTCACAACTGGGGGGGGCACAACTTGGGGGGGGGTAAACAAAGATTTATCTCTGTAGGTTTATAGCTTTGTTGCCATGAGTGGTTAGAGGGTTTAAGTAGCTAAAAAGGAAGTACCAGGCAAGGGCAATCCTATGTAAGATGCATAATTCTAGCTGTACCAGGAACAATAAAAGTGATTAAAATATGAGTACCAGAGAACAAAAGTAGGTAATGTAGCAAGAGGATGTTACCAGGACATTCACATCATAAACAATGAATTTTGCAAAATTTACCTGTTCTCTGTAACTTCTATAATTCAAAGCTCTTCACAATCCAGTCCAACTTTATCCATTGAGTTTAACTTCCTAAAGTAAGTTCTTTTAATCAGGTCAGCTCCTTACAGTCCTTCCCTATTAGTTAGCTTACTACTGTCTATACCATGGAAAGCTGTCCAACCCTCCTCTACTAATTCATACCCTACTACTCATTCTTTAAAATTCAGGTCAAGACTCCCATTATCTAAAATTCTTATCTGACAATCCCAGCACACAGTCTCTGCTTTCCTTAACACCTTATACAATTATTATTTGTGCATCTTATCAGCCATAGGCAAGAAGGTATATAGAAAAAACACAGGAGTTATCAATCTAAAGATATGAATCTAATTCCAGCTAACACATTCACAGCTATGCAATCCTGGGAAGGTTACCTAGATTTTGTAAGCCTGTTTATTGATCTATAAAATGGATAATAAAATTTTCTATAGAATATGAATTGAAATACAAGATATATAAAAATACTTTTTAAATAAAAAAAATAGATACATGTTAGATATCAACATCATCCTGTCCCAGTTTCTAGGTGCCTATATCAATTATAGCACCCTAATTAAAAATATTAAATAATATGATCAATTGTTATTCATTTGTAAATCTTATATTAAAACTTATCTTATAGTTTATTAAGATAAGACACCATGCTAGGCACATGCCATTGACTTATTAGATTCTATTTTAACTTTTCTCTTTACCAGCCTTCTTTTCTCTTTTTTTCTACAGCACTTTGGAGACCCAAGAAAACTAAAGTTTATTTCAGTCAGACTTGATGTAAACAGCCATTATTGTTCTATATTTAGTTATATACACAATTTTATTTTCTTGAAAGCTAAGTAAAATCATCAAATTATAGTCTTTCTCCAAAATAAAAATTCTTTACCTTAGAAGTTGTTTCTGCCAGGCGCAGTGGCTCAAGCCTGTAATCCCAGCACTTTGGGAGGCCAAGCAAGGTGAGGGGATTGCCTGAGCCCAAGACCAGCCTGGGCAACTTGGCGAGACCTCATCTCTACAATAAATCAAAAAATTAGCCGGGTGTGGTGGTATGCGCCTGTAGTTCTGGCTACTTGGAAGGCTGAGGCAGAAGGATTATCTGAACCTAGCTGGTCGACACTGGGGTGGCCGTGAGTGTGGCACTGCACTCCAGCCTGGGCAACGGAGTGATAATTCAACTAAAAAAAAAAAAAAAAAAAAGTTGTTTCCTGGGCCAGTTCAATTTTAATTACCAAGTAAGTCCCAATGTCTCCTACCTCTCTTGGGGTTAGATTCCAAAATATAATAACCTGAAATCAAATACTCCAGACTTGCTGTTTCTAAAGCAGCAATTGCTCCTTTACATTTGTGGCAATTTATTAAAGAACTTAAGTGGGCCTACAAGTCTTCTCTACATGCCACCTGAGAAACTAATGCCAGCAGGTTCGTCTCAGTCTCTGAGAGCCAGGAAGAGACATTTTACTCAATCCAGTCAATGTATGTAACCATGGCAGTTAGCATCACAGAAAACTAGGAACAATTCTCATGCTGCAAACCTATAATTTTCATGTGTGCCAACCTCGGCCACATTAAAACCACCGAATCTTCTTATTCTATTATTAGAGAGGATTGCTTTTCTAAACAAATAAGGCATTTATGACGGTATATCATATGGCTCAGTCTTGAAACGGCCTAAGGGTTAGAATTAAATTTACCTCAGAGGGAACATATTGTTCTACAGCTGTAGCAACAGTTGCACAACAAATCCAGAGCAATACCATCACTGAGAGGACAAGAGTTGTAGTTAAAATCCACCCAGAGTTACTGGAAAAAAAAAATCAATAATTAGTCATATTAAAATTTCATAACATAAGAAATAGGAGATTCTTAATAATTAAAGGCAACCAATCATATGTACTTAGCTCAATAGTACAACTAAAAATTTGTATACCATCTTTACAACTATTCAAAAATACTTATAGAAGAAAATACAACTGTTACATTAAGTCCTTTCCTCCATTTCTAAGGTTTCTGTAATATGGCTATATCACTTTTATAGTAATAATAAAATCAGACACATACTGACTTTCTGTTAAATATATAAGACAATTGAAAGTATCCTATAAATTGTACAATGTTATACAAACGTCACATATTATTTTGCAAGGTATTATGATACTTAAAGAAAATGCAATTATACCAAAAAGTTAAAGTATAGAATAGGTAAATTATAAAGTCATCATTTGTTTTATAAATAACCAAGAATTCACAACAGGCTTCCAGAAGTCAGCTTCCCTAGAACATTTCAAATATTTAATTTGCCATAACTTACTTACACTTCAATTTTTTTTTTGAGAAAGCAGGATTTACTGAGAGGACAGAAAAGCTCCCACAGTGGGAAGGGACCAAAGGAGGTTGCCCTACACTTCAATTTAAAAGAGCATATCTATTATGAGGTATTCTGTACCATTACAGCTTATCTTAGTAAAGAGATAGTTATATTTTCCTTATTAAAATATCTTCAGTAGAAGGCTAGCTATGAGAATTAGCAATTGGAGTTTTTTTCATAACTGACCTATGAAGATTCAAAAAACAGGAAAAAAGTTAAGCCATTTAAAAAATATTTTAAAGTCTAACTCTGAAAAACTGTGCCATACAGGTAGTCCCTAATTTTCACATCTCTGCTCATTTAACACTACCTAATAAGAGATCTACCCCTATCACCATAACCTAGTCACTTAATAGTCTGCCAACACCTGAACAAGTTAAGAAAAAGGTAAGCACAGTCACTGTCCCCCCACAGAAGAAGTGGACTTTGGAGAACGCATCCCATCAAAAAGCAAAGAACTCCCATATGATGCTTTAAGTATTTCAAGTTTGAAAGGTAACAGAATACAAAGTATTTTTAAGGAACAAATACCCAATTTCCTCTACAAGTCCCAACCCTGAGTATTAGGGAATTTACTTCCATGAAATGAAAAGGATATATTTGACATCTGGAGTCCAGTAGCAACTCGTTAAGCTAGAAAACTGGGGCTCATCTCAGAGTTTATCTTCTTTAACCTCCACAACAAAACAATTACTAGATCCTACAGATTCTCCACTGTCTCCGTTATTTCCTGTCCTCCTTATTCACTGCCCTAATTCAGGCCTTAGAATTTCTTCCGATTTACCAAAATTCTATCTAGTCTGGTCCTCTAATCTATCCTTTACATAGTGCTCTCTTCTTGACACCCACATTTGATTACTTTCCTGCTCCTCTCTGGTTCTAGTTTACTTGGTTTGGACAAATTTCTGACTCTCCTTAGCCTCCATACATAGTAATACACCTTATACATTCTGCAAGAAGCCAGTGTATCTGAAAACATTTATAAACAAACCTTCTGCTACAACTAGCAAACATCTTTACTCTTCATTTAAGACATTTCTTTCTCCTATGTAAATCGTCCCCTTGAAATCTCTAGTAGACTTAGGGAAACTTTTGCTATTCTGTATATGAGATATGTGTAGGGGGTATGTGGTATGTATGTGTGGGGTATGTGTCTGTGTGTAGCAATCATTATTGTGATGTCCATTATTTCCATGTCTGCCTAGACCTGAGTACTCAGAGGCAGAGACCAAACATCTTTTCTACATCTCAAGTCCCCAGTACAGTGCCTGGAACATAATAGACTCTCCAAAAAGAAATGACAAGCGAAAAAATAAGTGTGACTTCTATTTCCATTTTGGAGACAAAAATGTGTCTCTATAAGAGATATGAGGTACAATAAAAAGCAACACAGTTAAGACGAGATTCCACTTACTGGCTGGGTGATCTTGTATGTAATCACGAAAAAATCATGACACTTTGGGAAGTAGACAGCTACAGCAAAATGGGATGAGTAGAATGTAGACTTAAATACTAGAGAGAGAAAAGTTGTCCCTTTTTTTGTACAGGGTCAAAAGTAAGTTTAGAAATGAAAGAAAAATAAAATTTAAAGTTAAATCCTCATTTTCTCATACAGTCTTTAAGTTATTGAAAGCACGCAGTTTGGACCACTACAGTGTTAAACTTGATATAGACTAGTCCACCAGAGAGTACACATTGTGAAGCAAGGATTGTCTACCACTGTACTGAAATGCTTGGCCTGCTATCTGATACAGAGTAGATAATAAGCAATAAGTGACATGGCCCACTATCTTTCTTTTTCCTTTTTGAGGGGTGAGGGTGAAAGTGTGGGGGAGAGCTCATATCAGAACTCCCTGGAGGAAAGGAAGCAAGCATACTTTGATAAAACTCCCCTCTCACCCTCAGAAGGCTTGATATTCCTTCCTAGGAGAGCAGAAGTTACTCATCACTCCTGCCCGCCCACTTTCCCATTACCTTTAATAATTCCCAGCACAGAATCAACACTACTTAGGAAAGAATACAAAGCCCTTCTTAATCTACAGTCCTTACCTAGCTCCTCTAGCCTTATCTCTGGCCATGCAGATAAACACAAAAATCCAACCCCAAGCCATTCAGACATACTTAGAATTGAAGCTTAATTTAAATGTTTGGAGAAGCACATTTCTTTTTAAAATAAATCAAGATAGCCAGGTGTGGTAGCACGTGCCTGTACTTCCAGCTACTTGGAAGGCTAAAGTGGAAGGATCGCGGGAGCCCAGTAGGTCGATGCTGGAGTGGCTGTGAGCATGCCACTGCACTCCAGCCTGGGCAACGGAGTGAGACTCTAACTCAAAAAATAAATTAATTAATTAAATTAAATTAAAAAATCAAGAAATTCTAACAAGAAGAACGCTCTTGTATTGTGAAAAAAAAAACCAAAAACCCTACCTGTATGGGTTTTATTAAAGTATTTAATAGTATGCACATTACCTTTTAAACAAAATAAAATATCCAAAAGTACAAGTTTAAAAGGAAAAAGGTAGAAAGATATTTTTCTTTTTGAGTGGCTAATATAATTTTAAAGTAATTAAAAGTAATGTATCTCTCTGCTACAAGTTAGACTTTTAAAGAGGAATACATACAGAGAGAGGCATCTTAAAAAGCCATCGCTTTCTCCATCTTCAAGATAGCTCCTATGTGCTTGTGAACTTCTCATTTGCAGATCTGCTGAAATAACAAGGTCAAGTTTATTATATCCAGTATCCCAAAAGCTATTCTCACATGACTACTTCTAGATGTACACACTCTACAGATATCCAATTTTTTATAAGTGTAATCTGATGCATTTTATAATGCGTGTCAGTTCCTCCGGCACAACAAAATCAAATGAATATTCTACTACATTATGGGTTTCCTGTTTCATTTTTAAATTCTTACTGACATGGATGCTTTCTATTTAATTACATGTGAGCTTGAATTTGGTTTACTCTAATCTAATTGAAGTTAAAGATGGTCTTATGTGCTACCATTATCCACCCACTCCCACTCACCAAAAGGCTAACTAAATCAGTATCTAAAATAAGGTATGAGCTAGTAGAATTTAAAAGGTAAGTTCTGTTTGATGTTTTATGTTCCTATGAGTCAAAATTCACTTCCAGCACAAAAATAAAAATAGAATAGGGACTCATACTTTTGAGGTAGCTTCTCTATTTGGTTAATTTATTGGGAAATACGAGAATATTTGATTGCTTCATACATAACATCCTTTGAAGCAAATTAAATGTTTTTACAATAGTGGTTCTTGAAGTGTGAACCCCAGGCCAGCAGCATCAGCAAAACGTGGGACTTGTTAGAAATACAAATTCTCAGATGCTCCTCCAGACTCAGTAAATTAAAAACTCTGGAGGTGGAGTCCAGCAATCTGTGTTTTATCAAGCTCTCCAAATTTCAATGCAAAAGTTTGAGAACCACTATTTTAGAAATTATCTGTTCACCTTCCATCCACACAACCAACTCTACTACAACCAGATTTGACTGCTAATGTTTTTATCCAAGCTTCTAAAAATAAAACTTACAGGACATTTTGCTTAGAGATGATTCTCTCAAATTTGCAGGCTCCTGCTCCAAATGTGGTGCATACTGAATTTCTGGCTTAGACTAAAATGATAATGAAAGCAATTAAGTCATTTGTACTTCTTAGCTTTTTCAGTTACAAGTTCTGTAACACACAATCTTTATAAACATTTAAATTGAGAAAAAGTAACAGAAGTACAGTATAAAAAATAAAACACATTAGCCACAATATATTTTAATTGCACTTCCTAAACATCAGATCCAGTGCCTTGCAAAGAAACAGATTTCTGGCATCATCAACTATTCAGTCAATTTAACTTTCTGAGAACATTAAAAAAAAAGGAGGGGGCAAATTATGATATAGTAAATACCATACCTTGCAAAAATTGAGTTCTAATTCTAATTGGTCAGGAATAATTTAGCAGATCATCAAAACCTTTTTTTTTGAGTCAGAGTCTCACTGTCACTCAGGATGGAGTGCAGTGGCATGCTCAGGGCCACCCCAGTGTCAACCTGCTGGGCTCCGGCAATCCTTCCACCTCAGCCTTCCAAGTAGCCGGAACTACAGGCGTGCGCTACCACACCCGGTTAATTTTTTGATATATTGTAGAGACAAGATCTCACCAAGTTGCCCAGGCTGGTCTCGAACCCCTGAGCTTAGGCAATCCTCTAGCTTCGGCCTCCCAAAGTGCTGGGATTACAGGCTTGAGCCACCACGCCCCGCCAACTGCCAAAACTTTTAGCTAATCACATATTATCTCTATTATTTTCTCATCTGAAACATTTTATTCTTCACTAAGTATGAGCAATTCATAAATTACAGCCAAATACTCCATATTTTATATTTTCTATATAGCTCTGATCCTCTGGAATGGGGGTTCTACATTCAAGTTCACAAAAACTTTAAAGAAAAATAGGGCTAATCTCACATCTAATCAGGAATGAATGAGAGTTCCACTCTGAGAATCAACTTAAGTTTTGATGTAAATAGCTTTAGGACATAAATTTGTTCATGAATTTAAAGAGGGAAAAATTCCTGTGTTTTACTTACTTTAATTACTCACCAAATTAAGTAGAAGAAACCTAAGGTTCAGGAGGGTGCTGAAAACCACATACTAGCCATACAGTATGCCACTTAATTGGCTGTAATAATTAAAAGGCTTACTTTAATAATTACCTGAGAGGAATTTGTTGGCTGGTAAGTTTGAGGAATTCAGCTACTGAATTAAAAAGAAGACAGCATAGTAGGGTAGTATATGGGCCTTCGTGCTAAAGTGCCCTGGGTCTGAAACCTAATTTTGCTACTTACTGGCAGTGCAACCTTAAAAGTGAGACTCTCAGCTTCCTCATCAATAAAATGAGGATTATATACCTTCATAATAGTGTATTAGTACAACAGAACCTTCAAGGAATAACAGTTATTGTTATAACACAGTAAATGAAAGATAGAACATATTACTTCCCTAGGCAAAATACTTCTTCGACAAGTTCTCTTATAAGCGTTATGAGGAAAAGCACAATAAACAACTAAAAATTCTGTCATATCACTTTTATCTAATATCCATATGCAATCATATATATGCCACTATTTATATTCCAAGTGTATTAATTATTCTTAACTCTCATATCTAAAGATTTATCCACTGAACTACCATAAATTTTTTTTCTTTATTTAGTTTGAGTCTCACTCTGTCACCCAGGCTGGAGTGCGGTGGCATGCTCACAGCCACCACAGACTCGACCTGCTGGGTTCAGGAAATTCTTCTGCCTCAGCCTTCCAAGTAGCTGGAACTATAGGCGCAAGCTACCATACCCGGCTTATTTTTTGATTTATTGCAGAGACGAGGTCTCACCAAGCTGCCCAGGCTGGTCTCACACCCCTGAGCTCAGGTAATCCTCTTACTTGGCCTCCCAAAGTACTGGGATTACAGGCTTGAGCCACTGCACCCAGCTACCATAAACTTAAAGGTTCAGAGTTCTGGTTATTTAAGAATCAATGGGTTTTAGATAAGGCTTCTAATGGGCAGAGGGAAGGTTAATCAAAATGTGTCCTGATGTCCAGTGTTTTCATTTAGGCCAAATAAGTATTATTTGAAGATAAATATTTGTAGGAGACTGAGTATGTGGTTCTAAGCCAAAATACTCATTTAAGATATATACATTTCCTATTGTTGGTATTGAGATGAATCTATGAAGCACAGTTGTTACCTGGAATATAACTATTTTTCCATCATCAGCTTGAAGATAAAAAGTCCATGAAGAGGTTATAAAGCTCTGTGCAGAGTCCATCATGTCACTCCAGAATGACCTCACCAGAGTTAACGGGAAAAGTAGATGCATTTTTGGCATCAGGGACATAAGCTAAAAACAAAATAAATCATGAGAAATATATTATTTTTACATATGTATATTCAAGAGAACAACATTATCGAGATTCCTCAAATCCTTATTGGAACAGGGTATAAACAATTAAATAAATCTACCATAATTATTAGCATTAGAGTAAACTTTTAGTTATCCATGCAAATTAACTACAGAAAAGCTTAAAAACTCAGGTTACTTTAACTTGCCACCAAACATACTTATAAGCTACATGTCACCTACATCAGAATAACAGACTTTTGAATCAGGTCCAAATATATGGAGACTCTCAAGATTTGATTAAATAAGGACTAACAAGGCCTCAAGGGGATAGAACAGGGATCATACCATTCTCATCTTTAATGCGTTCATAGAAAATAAATCATGCTATAATGAACATCAATGGAAAAGAGGAAGGAAAAAATCAATCAAAAGAATATAAGCTTAAAATGGCAGACATCTGATAACAGCACCAAAAGAGGAGAGAACTTATGGGCTGAATATATGTAGTAAGCTACTCATAAGATTTTAATAGCAATTGGTATCACCTCCCCTCCAATTCTAACTTCTAGACTTATTGGGCAGTACTGGGCCCCTCTAGAGTACAAGCGTGGGATACCATTTGCTAAATTCTAGGGATAGCTTTGGTTCTGCTGTATTTCAAAAGACAAGCACCAAGGGGGGATGAGAGAGAGAGGGAGGGAAGAGGGAGGGAGGAATGAGGGAGGGAGAGAGGGAAGGGGAGAGAGAGGGAAGGGGCAGAAAGAAGGTGGGGAAAAGAGAGGGATGGGGGAGGGGAAGGGGGAAAGATAACACATACTTTTTAGAATCTTTATTCTGATCTGTATTTAGGATTCAATTTTCCCACTTAATAGCTGTGAAAACTTTCATTGATTAATTCACTGAACGAACATTTATTGAGATTATAAATTTAAAGCAATTAGGGTCCATGTGTGTTTTAATAACCGATGAATACCTGTGTTTAATCTATAATTTCCATAGGATAGATGTTAAACACAGGGTGATATATATATACAAGGAGAGACACCTAACCCAAACTGGGACTAGTGGTGGTTAAGAGTTAACAAAGGGAATGACAACTGCCTGGAGTCAAGCATTCACTAGGCAGATGGAGAGTAGAATGGAAAAAGGCACTAAAATAGCATGTCATACTATAAAAATTAAGAACTATTCAGTATGTATACAATTAAGAGAAAAGGAAATTAAACATTTGAAATGTGTAATGGCTCTTAATCATTTGAAAATATGTTTAACGTTACTTATAAAAAGATGAACAAAAATTAAAACCATAATAAAAGTAGTACATGGCCAAGAACTTTGGGGAGGAAGAAAGGATTGCTAATGGGTATGAGATTTCTTTTTGGGGTGATGAAAATATTCTGCAATTAGATACTGATGTTGGTTGCACAACTTAGTGAATATACTAAAAATCACTGAACTGGAGTGCTTTTATAGTATGTATATTATACTTCAATTTTTAAAAATTGGTACAAATTCCATGTAAGGCAATTTTGTTCTATCTCTCAAAATTAAAAATGCATATATTGTTTTATAGTGGCACGTGCCATAATTCCCAGGCTACATAGCAGGGTGAGGTCAGCATAGGTAACACAGCAAAGACCCCACCTCTAAATAGAATAAAATAAAGCATGTATCTCTTAACTCAGCAATTCTATCCCTATGATTTTATTCTATAGGTATACTTACAAATGTGCAAAATATACAACAGCATTTATAAAGAGGAAAAGATTAGAAACAACCTACATGTTCACAAATAAGAGACTGTCTAAATAAATTACAATACATCCATATAAAATACTATGCAATGAAGAAAATGAGTAAAAGCTCTTTATGTATACTTGTATTTACCAAAAATATAATGCATATCCTTGTATATGCATAAACTACCTCTGTATTGGTAATCCTGGTTACATTAATGAAGAAAAATTGAGTGGCTAAGAGACACAGGGGTAGGGGACTTTTCACTAAATGCATACTCTTTATCTTTTGAGTTTTGTGACTATTTCCTGTACAAAATTAATGAAGTTAGGAAACTTTTCCCAGTATGTTTGGAGTATAAAGTATGAAATTCTCTTGTAGAGGATTTTTTTTTTTTTTTTTTGAGTCAGGGTCTCACTCTTGTTGCGCAGGATGGAGTACAGTGGCACGATCATGGCTCACTGCATCCTCGACCTCTTGGGCTCAGGCAATCTTTCCTCCTCAGCCTCCCGATTACCTGGGACTACAGATGTGTGCCACCATGCTTAGCTAAATTTTTTTGGTTTTTTTTTGTAGAGTCGAGACTTCTCTATGTTGCCCATGGAGATTTCCATTTAGAAAAAAAACATATGGATGCAGAGTAAAGGATGGACTAGAGAGGATTAAAGTGGAAAAACAGTTTGAATGTGAATTTAGTAATACAGAAAAGACATGACATTCTGAGTCAAGGCAGTGAAACTAGTATGGAGAAAAAAAGGATTGAAATAACAATGTCTCTGAGCCTCAGTTTTTTCATATGTAAAATGGGGATAATATTGTTATTGGACTGTGAGAAGAAACAAAATGAGATTATGGGAAGTAAACATAATTTTTAGAAGTAAAGCATTACACAAAAGTAATTATTCAATTGACTTCTATTTGCAAACATAATTTTGTTTGCTGAAAGCTAAATATAAAACATAACACTAAAATAGAATCAAGTGGGTGATAAACGCTTTAAGCAATACAAATCAGCATGGTCTAAGCAGACAATTTTGAAAGGCAGTATTGTTTCATACTTGTTCCTGTCTCAATTCAGCGAATGGCAGCTGATTCTGGCAACCAAGATGGCAAGCATATTGCTCATCAGATTGGGAATATGCTTCTGTACATGCTGTAAGAGAAAAACAGTCAAATTACCAAAAAGAAAAAAAAGAGAATGCGAGAGAAAGGGGAAGGAGAGGAAGAAAGGAATTGGGCATTCTGTAAAGAAATTTCCTATACTTATAAAGCATTTCATCAATATGGATTTCCAAATTTGGTAATACAGTAGTAGAAAATGGATTATTTTAATAGCACCCCACATTGACTCCTTCCCACAAATCAAACGTTTCAGGTATAAATCTACAAACTCAGGCTCTGGCTATATAATGACATTCACATAAGGGATCCTCAAAGCTAAGGCTTGTCTAGTCAAAAAAAGCATTGGACTGGCATCCTGAAGGTGCCATTGAACATTCTGACTCTATCACTTGTTAGCTATATATATAACTTAGGCTGAGCTGTTTAAGCTCTGACTATTGACATACGTCTAAAATGGAAATATCACCACCTACTGTGTGGGGTTATATTCTACTGACTGACAAATATAAAATATTGCTGTTAAGAACTAAATCACTTAGTTGAGAAGCAAGGGTAATCACCTACCAAGGGGAAAATAAAACAAGCAATCAGTCTAACATCCTAGATTCTAAGAAAACTGGACTAAAAGATGTTCTGCAGCAGGTGATTCTAAAGTTGAAATGGGTCTCTACCAGATACACTCTTTTCACTTAGTTTATTAAAGCTATTTCTTTCTTGTGATATAATACTTCACCACTATAACAATTTTATTTTTCTTCCTAACTCAATCACGCATTTGTAATACACTTCTAAAGGTGCTAGATAATAAATTGGACAGCATTATACCCATGTAAAGATGACCAGCTAGAAGACTGAGCCATAAAAATAAGGTTAGGATATCACAAAAGACTGAATGTGAACCATGGCATAGTAGCAGGAGAAAAGGTGCCTCCTTCCACACTGAATAAAGTTTAATGAATGGAAAAAATTCCATTATAGTTCTTTAAAAAGTTAAATGTCAATTGTGTTCTGCTTGTGTTTATTAAACACATCTCTTTCAGCAAAAGGGAAGAATAGTGGTTTAACAGATGACAAACCCTCTAGTTATTCTTTTAATGGCATGACCAACAAAGAATACACTATTAAACACTGAATCAAAGGCCTGATTCAGTAAAAAACTTGGAGCTAGATCAACTACTCTATGATTGAAAGGTTCAGGAAAATTATACTATCTGTGAAAATGTAGTGATGAACGAGTAGGGTAATTACTACTGCATTTGTCTAAACAGAATCCCTGTTAAACAAAGGTGTCCTATCCATAGTACAAAATAAACAGTGTCTCAACAAATAGATGAAATTTAAAACTTATGAAATTTCTTGCAACAGCTGCTAAAACTCTAAATTTATAATAGTCACAATATGTTGGATGACTAGTATGCTTGTCATTTTCAAAGGAAAATACTTAAAAAGTATAACATAACTCAAATAAAACACCAATGTTATATACAGCTGATGTCATTAGCATAGCATCTTACCAGATTCACATTCCAATTTGGTCCGATTTAAATCAACTCCATCATCCACAAACTGACAAATTGAAAACAGCCTGCAACCCCTCTGACATGCGTATAACTCCTCTTCCTAGGGAGTTCAAGAATAGGGAGGATTACCAAAAAATGATATTTTTCTATCAGAGGGAAATAGGTCAACAAGAAAGCAAACTTAGTAGAGTTTATTATAAACCATTCAGTAAGTTTTATAACTGAAAGAAAAAAAATGATAGGCGCCAGGTGATACCCAAGATCTTCATCATATAAAGAGGTTTTAGTTCCTTGTTTTATTTTAATTTTTTAACTTTTAGAGTTGGAATCTCACTCCATCGCCCAGCTAGAGTGCGGTGGCACGCTCCTGGTCACCCCAGCATCGACCTGCTGGGCTCTGGTGATCCTTTCGCCTCTGTATTCCAAGTAGCTGGAACTACAGGCACATGCTACCTCGCCCAGCTAATTTTTTGATTTATCGTAGAGATGAGGTCTCACCATGTTGCCCTGGCTGGTCTCAAACTTGTGGGCTCAGGCAATCCTCTCACCTCAGCCCACGAAGTGCTGGGATTACAGGCTTGAGTCACCACGCCTGGCATAGTTCTTTATTTTAAAAGTGATACCAAGACAAAAGCCTAGTGGGTAAAACCACCACCCATTTTCCATATTCTTTTGCTATAATTTGTGGGAAAAAACTGAAAATAAAAACAACAGTGACATAATCAGAACTTTAACATAGGTAGAAAGGACTAAGCAAGTACCCTAGGACCAATGGCATACTTCTGCCACATCCATATCTCTGTAAATCACCAGGCTTATCAAGAAAAGTATCACATGGTAAATGGTGACACAAAGACCCCGACAAAGTAAGGCATACATGTATAAACATGCTTATATGAAAGGACTTTTAAGATTCAGTTTACTTTAACTGAAAACACAAACAAGAATAACAGTGTGATATATGGAAAAGGACGCTGTATCAGCCAGACCTAGACCAAACCTTTTAGGTGAGTGAGTGCACAAGTTATTTAACCTGTCTAGACCTGTCTTCTTATCATAGATAGCTATTCCTAGCACAGTGCCTGAGACATAAAAGATGCTTAATAAACAGTAGTAGTGTTAATCATAATAATAGATTTTTAAAATAGAAAACATTTACAGGCATAACTGTATATATGTGGAAGCTCTAGATAGGATGGACACATGGTTCCTCATTACTAAAAAATGTTAATTGCTTAATGCGACTAATAACAATGTCTTCAACATTGGTTAATGTTTTTCTTTAATAAAGCACAAACGGTATTTGAAACAAACTAGTATATATGGGGAAGCCCCCTCAACTTACTGTGTGATCCACTGTGTACAAACTGGCAGGCACCTAATAAGGAAACAGCATGTGCATATACCAGTTAGTAACCAATGGAATATAAAAGTATGCATTTCTTTCCAGTAGGAAGATTAATAAAATTTATGCAGCAGCAATAATCCATTAAGAAGCGATGGCTGCAGTCTCGTATTAAATACTTTATTATATATATAACTTTGAAGGTAGTACGTTTTTGGATCTTAATTCTAGCTGTATTTATTGCTAAGATGAAATTAGAAGAATTTTAACAAGTAAGATAAATTTCATACCTGAGTAGCTTTTGCAGGCTTTGTAAAACAGTCAAATAATTCTTGTATGTTTTGGGGGTACCATATGTTTCATTACATTGCAGAGGAAGCAATATGCTCATCAGCATGAGCTATATACCACATGACATTTCTCTTTCAGATACGCTTTCTTTTGTTAAGAAAAAAAAAAATCTAATAAGCCACCCAGTACCAACTTCCAAAAACAGTATGGCATGGTGAAAAGAGCCCAGATTCAAGAACTGGCCCTGGTTTGAAGCTCAGCCTCACTATTCTGTACAACCTTGGGTAAGTTACTTGATCCCTTAGTTGTAAAAGGAAGACAATACTCTTATGTCAAACTTAATTCTCAGGAGGATTATATATTTTACATCCACAATAGCATTACCATTATGTTGTACTATCTAATAAACAAAGTATAAGCATATTTCATGAGCATCCACAATGTGCAAGGCACTGTGCTAGCAGTTAACGTATTATAGAACACCTGGCATAGAATAGGCACTCAGTTGGTAGCTATTAAGAATCATATCCACCGGTCACAGTGGCTCACGCCTGTAATTCCAGCACTTTGGGAGGGGAGGCAGGAGGACTGCCTGGGCTCAGGGATTTGGACCAGCCTGAACAACATGGCAAGACCTTGTCTCTATAATAATTATAAAATTAGCTGGGCATGGTGGCGCATACCTGTAGTTTCAGCTATTTGGAAGGCTGAGGCAGAAGGATTGCCTGAGCCCAGCAAGTCGAGGCTGCAGTGGCCATGAGCATGCCACTGCCCTACAGCCTGGCCAACAGAGTGAGATTCTCACTCAAAAACAAAAAAAACAAGAATCATATCCAAGCCGGTTGCAGTGGTTCATGCCTATAATCCTAGCACTTTGGGAGGCCAAGGTGGGAGTCTTGTTTGAGCCCAAGGGTTCAAGATCAGCCTGGGCAACATAGCAAGACCTCATCTCTACAAATAATCAAAAAATTAGCCAGGTGTGGTGGTGCACACCTGTTGCCCTAACTACTCAGGAGGCTGGGGTGGGAGGATCACCTGAGCCCAAGAGGTCAAGGCTGCAGTGAGCCGTGAATGTGCCTCTGCACTCCAGCATAGGCAATAAAGTGAGATTCTGACTCAAAACAAACATATCCTTATCCCAAGTATTTCATGTTCTATACAATATTCTGTGTATCCCAAACGACTGGCAAGTTGTGTAAAACATATCTCCTCTGCTTTAGGTCACACAGAAATAAATGATGCTCCCACCATATGGAATATCAGCTGAGTTAATAATTACAAGGTATCTCAATGTTATTTATAGTTATCATGTCCATTTTCTCATCCTGAGCTAAGTCAAGCTAACCATTCACTTATTTTTCAGCACTACTGATGCGATACATGCCAAACTGATTTTATAACAGAAGAAATAACTATCTGTCACCGTGTTAGGCACTGTGCTAAGAGTGTCACACATATTTATCTTTCATCCTCACAGCAGCTCTGCAAGGTATGAGGGTTTTATTACGGGTGATCAAATGAAGTTATGAGAAGTTAAGTGATCAGCAAGGACACACAGATAGCAATAGTAGAGTTGGGAATGAAACCCAGGTTCGTACGGCTCCAGAGCCCACACTTTGTTTAAAAATGACTAGGCTGGCTTTAATTGACATGACTTATGTCTCCTGTATTTGAACCCAGAAAAATTATGCAACTGCATTTTTGCAGATAAAAGATAAATATAATAATAATTTTTAAGTAACTACTTACAAACAGGCTAAGTTAAATATCTTTACTTCCTTGAAACAAACAGTTTTGAAAAAGACTCATTAAAAGGGATTGGCAGTAGCAGCATACTGCTGGGAGTCGTGGGGGACACACCATCAATAAGGGTACCTGACCTCAATCCAGGCAAAATAGGGACCAAAGGGAGGCCCAAACTTTACCTGTACAATGTCCACTTGTATACCGAATCTTGAATTGTACCCCCACACCTTTAAAATAAAATATATATAAAAAAGAAAAAGACTCATTAAAATGAGATTTCTATCTGCTAGCTAAAAATATCAGACCAAAAAGCTGTGGGAGCTTGTAAATTCACCTAATTTATTTTTGAGTTGGAGGCTTACTCTGTCACCCAGGCTGGAGTGCAGTGGCATGCTCACGGACACCCCAGCGTCAACCTGCTGGGCCCCAGAGATCCTTCCGCCTCAGTCTTCCACATCTAATTTCTTATAACATACACTGCTTTTTCCTGAAGCGCAAAGCACAATAACTCAGAAGAGAGCCAACAGAATCAGTAAAATAATTAAATATGTTTAAAGCAACTCTATTAATAGGAGGCGGTACAGAGTAGCCAGTTTTAGGACTGAACTTCTACTCTACTATTTCTTGGCCCCCTGACCTTATGCAAGTCACTTAATCTCAGAGCCTCAATCTCAATTGTAAAACCCTACTTTACAGGATTGTTGTGAGAATTAGAGATAATGGTATGATAAATCCCCTACCACATTGGCTAACATAGTAGAGAGTGAGTCAATAAATTTTAAATCCAGGACATATAGGGAGCCAGATGATTTAGAGTTCCTGGTGAGAACAGCTTTAATATATAAGGAAAAATGATTTATACTGATTGTTAGAAAATAGTGTATATTATAAAAGTCCCTAAAGGTTCCAGGAATGTATATCCTTTCAAATCATTTAATTATTCTCCCAACATTTTGGTTTATATACTATGAGTTTGATGGGAAAATCTCAAAAAAGGAAAACAGACACTAGAACAATTCAAAATAAGTTTCAGCCCAATTCCGGGCCAAATCAATATTAATAAGTTTCCTCATACAATCCACTCAATGATGAGCCGTTTATAAGAAGTGAGGAAAAATAACGTAGATGGGGCAGTATTCATTGGTTTAAGTCTGAATGTGAGAACTTCACATTTCTCTCCTGATTGCTATAGAAATCTCCGACTCTGAAAAATTTAATATAATCTCCTCTCACACTTTTTTCGAAAACTGCTAATCATGCAACATAAAATCCAGCAGTAAAACAAAATACGGTAAGCGACAGCAAGAACTTTTCATTTTAAAGACCTGAAAGCACTCGCCAATATGGAACATACGAAACTTCACCGGAACGGCTTCCGTGGTCACTTTGCAGTTTAAGAGACCAAAGAGGTCTAAGCCACAAGGGTAAGCAAATAGCACATAAGAGATGAAGGAAAAGCGGGAGGAAAAAACCGGCAACATCAACAAAACCTTTTGTAAAGCAAGGTGGGGGAGGGCATAAGCTCCAATTATTCGTGGGAAAGGTGTGTGTGCGTGGGTACGGGGGAATCACCATGCCATTTAGAAATATTGAATAAACGGCGTTCTCAGCCGGAAAAAACACAACTCGAGAAGCGATACGAAATTAAAAAAAAAAAAAAGGCAGCAGCCGCGGGTGTCTGTGTGTTAAGAAGTGAGAGTAGGGTCATCCCCTCCTTAAGCTGTGACGTCCCCTCCCCCCACCGTGGGCAATCTCATTTCTTGACCCACTCCGCGAATTCCCTGTCTTCTGCGCTGTTGTAAGTAAGGCAGAAACCGAACTGCTTCTTCTCGGTCCCAGGCCCCCTGGCAGCGGATGCCCACACTAACTGGACCCAGACGGAAAGCCCTTCCTGCGCGTCCAGCCCCTCGAGCCGACTTCTCCTCACTTTCCACGCCACAGGGAATCGCCCGCTTCCCGGCCCGGGGAAGCGCTCGGTCGTCAACAAGGTGATGAACTGGTCTTGCGGGTTCGCGTGTCTGCGCCTCCCTCCCCACCCCCTCACGCCCCTTAAAGGTGAGGACCCCGCCTCCTTCATCCGCATCCTCGACTCCCTGCGGCCCCGCAGAGTCCCAGAGGTAAGGGACCCCTGTCTTTTTCACCGTGTGTCCCCCAGCCTATCGCAGGGTAGTGCCGTCCGAACTTCCGTCACTACAGCAGGAACTGGGTGCAGGCAGGATTAGGGAAGGGAAGCGGGCTCCCAAGCGGGCCAGGATCCCCCAGCCGACCTAGGCGCGGGGAGCGGAGACCCGGACGGCCGCGGAAGGGTCGCAGCCCGCTGCGGGCGGGCCCTACCTTGGGGTAGGTGTGCAAGGGGTAGGTCAACTGACAGGCCCGGTGGCAAGACGCCGTATCACCCAAGACCGAGTCAAATGCTTCCGCCGAAGCGGTCCCCGAACCTCCGGCCAGGGCCATGGTCAGCAGCAGCAGCGGCGGGAGCCCCAGTTGGGCCCTGACCCAGAGGCTCCCCTTCGGCGCCGCCATTTTGTTCCCTTCTGTCACCGCGGCTCAGCTTGTTGCTGTTTTCTTTTCAGGGTTTCCTCCTCCTTCTGGGGCCAGCCCCCTTCCCCGCCCCACCGACCGCCGCTTCCGCCTGCGCCGTCGCTTCAGCTCCGCCCTGACCCGCCCCAAACTGCCGCCGCCTGCCTTGTCTCTGGGACTACGAACTTCGAGGCGGGCGTGAGGAGGTGGAGCCAATCCTCGCGAGCGTTGGCCGCACGGGTGTCCCAGCCTCTTCCTCTCGCAAGGCAGGCTGGGGCATGTAGTTCTCTGTGGGCGGGAGTCGCCCAGAACTGTCGGGAAAGTTGGGCTCGGAAAACTACTGCCGCCCCGGCGGGCGCGCCTTCCGCCGGCGCTCCTCGCGGTGCAATCTGGGGAATGTGGTTCACGGTGGCCCAGAGGCGCGCGCGGTTGCCGGTTGCCCATCTGGGGCACGACCGCCCTGGGAGGAAGCGTCTGTGTTGTTTTGAAGCCCGCTGTTAACTTGGGGAAGCCTTCGAGGTTGCACTCGGGGGGTGCCCAGCTGCTGCCGAGGCTGCTTTTCCTGGTGGGTCTCCTGTCAGGCCGTTGTTGGGTTCCCCTTCCCCGGCTCTTGAGTGTTGGTGGTTCTCCTTGCTGGGGATCCAGAGCGTGAAGGTCGCGGTTAGGGTCCTCCGTCCCCCGGGCAGCTGTTTCTGGAGATGGCTGTTTACTGTAAGGACTCCCTGCTGAGGTCTGGCGGTGGTTGTTGGTTGTTGATTACTGGGGCAACCCTTGGGGTTGTGGCTATGGGGAGGTAGTTGTTAAGGGGGCTGCTTGGAGACCAGTGTAATCCTCACCCTAAATTGGAAGAGGGCCTAGAAGCCTCTGGGTTCAGCTCCTGGCCCGGTTTTGATTCCCCTCCACGGCGTGCACCTCTGGAAGCTAGGAACCTCCCAACTCAGGGAGTAGACCGATCATTGTGTATAGTTTCAGTTCTTAGGAAGATCCTTCTTTTTCAAGAAAAAATCTTCCTGTAAATTCCATCCAGAAGTCCCCGTAATTCGGGAAGGAACAACCCTCACAGCGTCTTTGTAAAGTTTTAGAATCTGCCCTCTTTCTTGGCCAGAACGCACGGCAAGCACGTGAAGGTAGTTGGAGTCCCCTAACAATGGATAAGTTCGTCGTTCGAACACCTAGAATCCAGAATAGCCCTCAGAAGAAAGATCCTGGAGGAAAGATTTACAAGCAGGCCACGATTGAATCTCTGAAGGTGAGAGGGGATCCGGACCTCCAGGAAACTTGTCCCGGACTGTGATGGCAAGGTGGGCGAGGGGTTGTATTGCCGAAGACCCAGGAATTAGTTTTTGTTATCCCTCCCACAAAGTCTGCCTGGCCACTCCTTCCTGCCTCCCCATAAACTGTACAGCTTCTATTTATCAATCCTCACACTTCTGTTTCACTCTTGGAATTACTCTTGCTTCACGGGATATTTGCTAACTACTGAGACAAGTTCCCTTCATTATTATTCTTCTCCAAAATGTTCTTGTCTCTTAGGAACGTTATGGTGCTATATACATGAATATGATACTATATACCCTGCACAAATCTAGCAGGGGGTGGATGATGATACTGTTCTCTCCTATCTCACTGCCCAGAACTGTATCCCATGGCCCTAAAAAGGAGACTGTTTTAATGGACTCTTTGCTACCTTAGACTCAGTATGCTTTCTGTTAACAAGGAAGATGCAAGGAATAGATACGATGAGTCAATGAGCATAGGTACCTGGTAAATGCTAAAGTAATTGTTATTTCACTAAAACAAGACAATTGTAATGTATCCCCATTCGTCATCTTGAACCTCACCTCCATTTCTCATTATTTCTTTTCAGTTTCCTTTGTTGGTTCCTCTTCCTCCACTAGCTTCCTGATGTTAGTGCTCCTCAGAGCTCTGTCGCATTTTATGTTTTTGGCCAGGGTGATCTCATCCATCGCAAGGCTTTTCATGCTGAAACCGCCAAACCTGCACCTCCAGTCGAGGTTTTAGAAGGTGGAAGAGGAACTGGGGGCTGGAGAAAATGTCAAAGGCCTACAGCAGCAAGGCAGTGTTCTGAGTACTTGCTTTGTATATTCAGTTGGACAACTGGATTCACAGACTTCCTAGACCAATGCTGGGAAGTAGAGAAGGAGCATGTAAACAGAAGCCCTGAGTTCTAGGCTAACTGGGCAACTGGGTGATCTTTAGCATGCCATTCTCTTCTCTACAACCTCAGTTTCCTCATCTAGAAAATGTGGAAAATGACCTATATTGGTGTTTTTTCAAGGGGACGCTGTTGCTCTTTGGGCAAGATGATTCTTCATTATTTGGAGCTGTCCAGTGAATTATAGAATGCTTAGCATCCCTGGCTCTCAGGCACTTAACGCCAGTAGCACCTCCTGTTGTGATAAGAAAAAAATGCCCTCACGTGTTTCCAAGCAGCCCCTTGGTTGAGACTTCCTGAACTCTAGATGATCTATAAAGTCTCTCCTAGTCTTGAAGTTCTGTAACGTCATACAAGTTTTGTTTTTTTTAGTTAGAGTCTCACTCTGTTGCCCAGGCTAGAGTGCAGTGGCTTTCTCACAGCCACTCCAGCATCAACCTGCTGGGCTTCGACGATCCTTCCGCCTCAGCCTTCCAAGTAGCTGGAACCACAGGCACACGCTACCACACTCGGCTAATTTTTGATTGATTACAGAGATGAGATCTTGCCAAGTTCCCCAGGCTGGTCTCGAACCCTCAGGCTCAGGCAATCCACTCGCCTCAACCTCCCAAAGTGCTGGGATTACAGGCTGAACCACCGAACCCGGCCTCAAATTTTTTTTAACTATCTCTTCTTTGTCAGAATATTCATGGATAATTGTGTACAGCAGTAATTCTCAATGAAGAATTGTTATATTAGATTCTCTGGAGGAAAAAGATGAAGAAGGGTAATTGGACTACACATACCCTCACCTACAAACATCTATATTCTAATATGCCTCCACCATCCCCTCTCCTCTCTGTGTCCCCACTTGTGTTCCAGTTGAGAATCATTATATGTGATGATGAAAATAAGTGATATGCAGATTATGGAATCAGAATAAACAATAGGCATATGTAATAATATTCTTTTTTTTTTTTGAGTTGGAGTCTCACTCTGTCGCCCAGACTGGAGTGCAGTGGCACGCTCCCGGCCACCACAGCCTCAACCTGCTGGGCTCCAGCAATCCTGCCTCAGCCTTCCAAGTAGCTGGAACTACAGGCGCGCGCTACCACGCCCGGCTAATTTTTGATTTGTTGTAGAGACAAGGTCTTGCCATAATATTCTTAAATGCACTAGTTTCTAAGGCTGTTCTCTATTCTCCTATACTAATGTTTATATCCATGTACCAAGTAACTGGGAGTAGAAACCCAGGAATCATCCTTACCTCTTTTTTCTCCTATATCCAATTTTCAGTTCTGGTTGCTAAAAATCCTTCTTGCCCATACTCACTTGCTCATCTCCCCTTTAAATTCAGAATCTTGTTGTTTCTCACCTAGAGCAGTGCTATGGTCTGTTGACTTGTCTCCCTGCCCTTGGCATTCCCCATTAGTTTCCTCTCCACTCTTACACCAGAGAAACATGGCTAAGACAGAAAAGAAGATCTACTGATGTCACCTCGCTGCCAAATTCTTTCGTAATTTCTCATTACCTGTTGATAAAGACTACATTTCTTTTCATGGCATCCAAGGCCTTCCATGACGTAGCTCTTGCCTGCCTCATCCTCTGCTACCCTTTTAATTTCTACTCCATCCAGTGTCAATCACTCACAATTCCCCAAAGATGTTGTGCGCTTTCCTATCTCTGTGCCTTTGTATATATTGTCCTGCTTGCCTGGAATGCCCTTAACCTCTTGTTTTGGAGACAATAAATGTAGTGTCATGATTAAGAACATAGACTCTGGAGCCAAACTGCCTGTGTTAAAATCTCAGCTGCTCACTTAGTACCTTTGTGACCTCGGGCTTGGGCAAATTATCTCTGTCTTCATCTATAAAATGGGGATTAATAATAATAATACCTATTTTGTAAGGTTTTATGAAGTTTGAGTGAGGCAGTATATGTAAGGTGCTTGGAACAGAGTCTGGCACATATTAACTACTCTGCAAGTGTTTGCTATTCTTGTTTTTATCATTACTTTATGAAATCCTATTTGTCTCCCATGACCTAGTTCAAGAATCTCCTCTACTGTGAGGCCTTTCCTGACCATCTTTCTTTCCCTAGACACAGAGCCAATCCAATCGCTCCCTTCTCTGAGCCATTTCAGTATCTTAAATATTCTTGCAACATTGCACTTATTTGTGCTTTATTACGATTATTTCTTTACATGTGTGTACCCTGCTACCTTCTCAACTTCCTAAAAGACTGTGTGTTATTGACTTTGTGTTACTAGTAGCTGGCTCAGGACTTGGTCTGTAGTAGGCCACAATACCTTCTTCTAAATACTAAATGAATTGAACTAAAAGCCTTGGCATGGCATGCGAGATCTTTCCTGTTCTGCCCCAGTGTGCCTTATTATCTCATCTCTTGTGGCTTCTCATTTACGTGTACACACTCCAGCCACACCTCATTTCTTACTGTTCTTTGTATAAACTATTCTCTTCCATGCCTTCAGGCCTTTCTTGGACTTGATGTTGGTCTCTTTTCTCAGAAAGCCCTTCTGTTTTTTTTTACAGAGTCAGTTGCTACTCATTTGTCAACTCACTCAAGAATCACTTTCCCTATAAATCTTAGATTATACAGTCTGTGGATATAGTGACCTTGTATGATTTATTTACCTCTGTGTCCTTGGACTGAGCATAATGCCTGGCACAGAGTAAATGGTGAATAAATATTTGTTAAGTAGATGAATGTTGAAATGCTTTCTGGCATCTTTTGGAGAGTTAATCCTTCCCTCTTTAATATTCTCTTAATATTCGCTTGGTTCAAATATCTGTCATAGCACTTACCTTACTATATTCTAATTATCTGATTATCTGTGATTTTCTCCAATCCATTATGAACTCCTGAACCCTGGAACCACAGTATCGTATTATGTTCTGATTCCGTTTCCAGTCCTAGCACAGTGCCTGCTACGTTGTAGGTAAAATTTATTGAATAAACAATAACCATCCTTATTCTGGTGGGCTCTTGCAGGGTTTTGATAATAATCTACAAATATTGTGAAACTTTATGCCTAGTGCTATGCTAAGTACTTTAGAGAACAGAAGAGAAATTTAAGACCAAAATAATGAGCCCTCATGAGACTTCCTATAAGGGGATCAAATTATAAGGAATTAATAAATAATGATACAAAATCATATGTGATCCATTACAAAACTGTCATATAGACAATAAGGGTTAAGAGTTAAGAGGGGAGAGAGCTTAGTGTGTTTCAGTGGTTACAGAAGGCTATATGGCAGGGCACCTGAAATGAATGGGAGGATTTGGCTAGGTAGAGGGAAGCAGTGGCATATAACCATTCCATAAGTGATACTTGTGATTCCATAAGCTATTCTGCTTCCTTTATGCAAGCACAGAGCTTGCATTCATGTGTTCATGGTGGCAAATTAAAAACAAGTTGGGTTAAATGTGAATTTTAGGCTCTTAGCTAGGTTCACTTTCTGTTAAGTGACTTATTTCTACACACTAATATCATGCCAAGAATCTGCTGAATGTTCAAGCCTGTTTCCTCATCAGTAACATCAGGAATAACAACACCTAACCATACCTAGCCTGCAGGATTGTTATAAGGGCTAAATAAATAAATTCATATAGAAAGGGCTGAGCATTGTGCCTGGCATGTAGTAAGAACCGATAGTTTCTTCTTCTCATATCCAGAAAAAGAGAGACTAGAGCTGAGTATGATGACAGTGAAGATGATAGTAATAATAATGATTACTCCTAAAATTTGTGTTGCCCATTTCTGTGGGCCAGGCATTATGCTAATGCTTTATATATATTAACTCTTTAAACCTTAATAACAGCTTTGTGAAATGTATGCTTTTGTCATTTACATTTTACAGATGAAAAATCTGAGTCACAGAGATATTAGCTTGCCTAAGGCCATGCAGCTATTAGTATCCCAGCTGGGATTTGAACTAGACAACCTGGGTCTGTAGTCTGCCCCCATAGATAGGATAAACTTAAAAAAAAAAATGGAGGCTTCTGAAAGCCAAGCTGAGGAGGTATAAAAATCTTAGGATATTAAGACCATTATACTTCTGTTATCAGTATATTACAAGTAATTTTGCCGTAGCCTTATCACATTCAATAAAAGTGATACTCAATAGAGCTCATGTAGTTTACATTTAAATGGTAAAGGTTAATTTAGTTAATCTCTTCTTACTCCCTAAAGGGGAGGTGATTTCTTCTGTTGGTTGCAATGTGAGATTTTTAAAAATTAAGAGGTCCTAGAATATGCTAATTATTTTGGGTTCATCACTTCAGAATGTTCTATAAACCTTTCCTTCCGTTGCAGGATTGACTAGCCAGTATGTTGTCTTCTGCCCCCACCAGTGGAATGGTGCCCATATTATTGCTTATGAGTGAATCATTTTCCCTAATTGATTTTGTCAAACCTGATATTTCAACCATCCACAACTTTAAGACCAGATAGTATATTGGAGAGCACATCTTCTTTCTGGCAATAACTATTCTACTACTTGTTGCAGCTTCTTCATTGATATTTTGTGTCCATTACTCTTGTTCCTTTAAACAATCTGAAATATCTGTTTTCAGGCCCATATTTAGACAGATATATGGAGACACTTCTTTGATATATATGGAATTATTTTGCTTTGGAATGGACTGCTGTTTTTCCTATTTCTGCCATAAAATTTCATATCTGAAAACTGTATTGTACTTAGTCCTTTAAGGTAGAAGTAGTTTATGCCTGCTATGCCCTGGGGATAACAAGATAAATGAGAAATTGTTCCAGCCCTCAAGGTGTTCGTAGTCTAATGGGGAAGAAACCCTCATTGATAAGTTTACGCAGAAAGTATAGATGCAATAATAGGCATCTATACAGGTTGCAGAGAAACCCAAAGGATAGTATGCTCAGCGTGGCAGGAGAGAGGCAAGAAAGGCTTCATAAAGGAGGTGACACTTGAAGGGAGTCTTTAAAAATAGTGTTTATTAGGTAATTGAGGCAAAGAAAGTGCATTTCAGACAAAGCATGAAATTTCAAAAGGATGTGGCTCATTTAGGAAACTGAACATTGGTGTATCTGGAGCAAATGACAAGACTGACAAGGTTGTCAGGAGGCAAGTTATAGAAGGCCTTTTATGTCCTGCTAAGGAGTTTGGACTTAGTTTATAATTCCATATGATGAAATTAATTGACGTGGAATTCCTAACCAAATTCCAGCCATAGAAATGCTGGAGAAAATAATGTCCAGTACAGAACTGAGCTTAAAAGCTAGGAAGGGAAATCCTCAGATGTCGGAAAGAGAAAGGAAATCCAAACCCAGAGCTGTAAGTGGGACCTGAAGCTGAATAGTTTTCAGGGAATAGTGAATCCAGATATAATGTTTAGGACTGGGATTTTTTTTTTTTTTTTTTTGAGAGAGGGTCTTGCTCTGTCATCCAGCCTGGAGTGTAATGGCCCTATCTTGGCTCTCTGCAACGTTGACCTCCTGGGCTCAAAGGATCCTCCCACTTCAGCTTCCCAAGTAGCTGGGACTACAGGTGTGTGCCACCATACCTGGCTAATTTTTTAAGTTTTAAAAAAAAATTTTGTAGAACTTACAAAATTTCACTGTCAGATCAACCTGTTGTCCAGGTTGGTCTTGTACTCCTGGTCTCAAGTAATCTTCCTGCCTTGGCCTCCCAAAGTGCTGGGATTACAGACATGAGTCACCATGCTGGATGGGGTTTTAAGGCCAGTTTGAGAACAGGAGATAAGGCCTCAGGCTAATGTGATATGTGGAAATGACTTTACCCCCATGTGAAGCCGGGAGCCAAACTATGACTACCATATTTATGAAAAATGATGCCGGGCTCGGTGGCTCAGCCTGTAATCCCAGCGCTTTGGGAGGCTGAAGTGAGTGGATTGGCTGAGCCCGTGGGTTCAAGACCCACCTTGGGCAACTTGGCGAGACCTCGTCTCTACAATAAATAAATAAAAAAAAATGAACCGGGCGTGGTAGCATGCACCTGTATTTCCGGCTACTTGGAAGGCTGAGGCGGAAGGCTCACCGGAGCCCAGCAGGTGGAGGCTGCGGTGGCTGGGAGCGGCCACTGCATTCCAGTCTGGGCGACGGAGTGAGACTCCAACTAAAAAAAAAAAAAAAAAAGTGAGCTAGAAAAATTCCATCTATTGGTCCAAGGAAAGAGCTTGAAATTTATAATCTTCTCAGGGTCTTAGATAGAAAAAGATTGGAGTATAATGAATTAGAACTAGAACTTACTATTACCATGTATGCATACACATATATGCACACACACATAAAATCATCTCTTGGTATTTGTGGGGGATTGGTTCCAAGATCCCCTGCAGGTAACAATCCAAAATCCACAGATGCTCAAGTCCTTTATATGAAATGGGATCATATCCTCTTGTATACAAATCATCTCTAGATTACTACTTATACAAGTTGAGTGTCCTTAACCTGAAATCCCAAATGCCCCAAATCCAAAACATTTTGACCACCAACATGACACCCCCCAAAAATGCTCATAGAGCATTTCATATTTTGGATTTTCAGATTAGGGATGCTTAACCAGTAAGTATAATGTAAATATTCCAAAATTTGAAACACTTCTTGTCCCAAGCATTTTGGCTAAGGGATATTCAACCTGTAACACCTAATACAATGTAAATAGTTGTTACACTGTATTGTCTTGAGAACAATGACGAGGGAAAAGCCTGTTTATGTTTAATACAGATACAATCATCTATTTTTTTGTTTTTTGAGTTGGAGTCTCACTCTGTCGCCTAGGCTGGAGTGCAGTGGCACGCTCACGGCCACTGCAACCTCGACCTGCTGAGCTTAGGTGATCCTTCCACATTTGCCTTCCAAGTAACTTTCACTGCAGGCACATGCCACCACACCTGGCTAATTTTTTGATTTGTTGCAGAAATGAGATCTCGCCAAGTTGCCCAGGCTGGTCTCGAACCCATGGGCTCAGGCAATTCTCTCGTCTGGGGCCTCCTAAAGTGCTGGGATTATAGACGTGAGCCACTGTACCTGGCCAACCATCTTTTTTTAAAAAAGATTTTCAACCTTTGGTTGGTTGAATCCACAGATCTGGAACCCTGATAAAGAGTAGCTGACTGAAGTTTAAATTCACATTATCTGCAAAGCTTAAAAACTGGTCTAGAACTGGGAAAATTCAAAGACCTTGGCAGAGGCAAATGTCAAATTTCCCTATTAAGATATAGCACATCCTAGAGCACACAGGACTTTCATGGAAAACAATCCCTTGAAAGATGAACTTATGGTTAAAAAAAATTACACAGTCTATAAGAAAATTAATTACCAGGAGGGAGGATGAACAGATAGATGTAAGTAATAGAATTTCTACGTCAAGAAGTAGAGATAAGAAAACAGTTTGAAAGAAGCCTTAAATATGTTTAAAGTGTTTGCAGAGATAACAGAATAGTATGAGAGGAAAACAGGTAGATTTTAAGGAAAAAGCAAATCAGAACTTGTCCAATGAAAAAATATACTTGTTGAAGCAGAAACGTATCAAACAGGTTAAAAGTAGACAAACCATAGCTGAAAAGAGAAATAGTACATTGGAAGCTAGATCTGAGGAAATAATTTAGAATGCATCACACAGGCCTGTGCAGTAGCTCACGCCTATAATCCCAACACATTGGGAGACGGAGACGAGAAGATTGCCTGAGTCCAAGGGTTTGAGACTAGCCTGGGCAACTTGGCGAGACCTCATCTCTATAATAAATAAGATAAATAAGCTACTTGAAAGGCTGAGGCAGAAGGATTGCCTGAGCCCAGCAGGTGGAGGCTTTGGTGGCCACAAGCATGCCACTGCACTCCAGCCTGGGCAACAAAGTGAGACTCTGATTCAAAACAAAACAAACCCAGAATTTATTACAGAGAAATAAAGAGACAAAAATACTAAAGAAAGATAAAGGATAAAAAAAAAAAATCCATGTAATTTAGAAGTAGCTAAAGTAGAGACTTGTGAGGAGAATACTAGTATAGATTTCATTGATCATACATATTGAAAATTATAAGGGTAAGTACTAAAGTGATACAGTGTATAACTTCCAAACCATAATGGAAAAAAAAAAGAAAGATTAAAGAAAACTCAATATGTTAAGTAGAAGATAAGAGGCCAGGCGTGGTGGCTGACTCCTGTAAATCCAGCACTTTGGGAGGCTGAGGAGGGAGGATTGCCTGAGCCCAGGAGTTCGAGACCAGCCAGAGCAACACAGTGAGACCTCGTCTCTGCAAAAATAAAAATAAAAAATTAGCTGGGCATGGTAGCACACACCTGTAGTTCCAGCTACTGGGGAGGCCAAGATGGCAGAATCACTTGAGCCCAGGAGGCCGAGGCTGTGGTGAGCCATGATTGTGCCACTGTACTCCATCTTGGGCAACAGAGTGAGACTCCAACTCAAAAAAATAAATAAATAAAAAAATAAGAAAGGGGGGGAAAACAAGAGAAAATATGTCCAAGTATAACAGTAATCATAATAAATACAGTTGGATTAAACATGCCTGTTAAAAGATAGAGATTCTCAGATTGGATTGGGGCAGGTGGGGCAAAATAAAGCAGCCGTGGGCTGTGTAAAACATAATAATAACCCAGAAAGTATAGGGATAGAAGACAACATACAAAAAACTGTCATAGGCAGGAGTTCATTGAAGAAGCAATGTTTATAACAGGAATAATATGAGGAGAGAAATTAAATATCCATTAGGGAAATTGATTTCAAAATTCTAGGATGTTTATGTATTAAAATATTGGCAAAAAAAAATAGCCGGGCTCGGTGGCTCAGCCTGTAATCCCTTGCTTGGGGAGGCTGAGGCGAGTGGATTGCCTGAGCCCGCGGGTTCGAGACCCACCTGGGCAACTTGGTGAGACCTCATCTCTACAATAAATCAAAAAATTAGCTGGGCGTGGTAGCGCGCACCTGTAGTTCCAGCTACTTGGAAGGCTGAGGCGGAAGGATCGCCGGAGCCCAGCAGGTCAAGGCTGCGGTGGCCGGGAGCGGCCACTGCACTCCAGTCTGGGCGACAGAGACTCCAATTCAAAAAAAAAAAAAAAATTGGAATATTGTCCAATTCTAAAATGGACCAACTGGGATTACATGTTTCAGGATAGATAAATCAACAAAATACATTAAGTGAAAAAAGCATGATATATATACTTTCTTTCTATTGAAAATACCCCTTACTTGGGTTTATTGATTTTTTTCATATAATTTAACACTATTATTATTATTATATGAGTTGGGGTCTCATTCTGTCACCCAGGCTGGAGTGCAGTGGCATGATCACAGCTCACCACAGCCTCAACCCCTTGGGCTCAGACAATCTTCCTGCCTCAGCCTCCTGAGTAGCTGGGACTACAGGTGTGTGCCGCCATGCCTGGCTACTTTTTGATTTTTTGTAGAGACAAGGTCTCGCTATGTTGCCTAGGCTGGTCTCAAACTCCTGGGCTCAAGCATTTTTCCCAAAGTGCTGTGATAATCCAAGCATGAGCCACTGTATCTGGCCCTAATAATATTATTTTCTATTGTAACATCACAGAAAAGGATTTTGTCAGGCCAGAAATGGTGGCTCATGCCTGTAACCCTAGCTACTCTGGAGCCTAAGGTGAGAGGATTGCCTGAGCCCAGGAGGTTAAGGCTATAATGAGCCATGATCGTGTCGCTGCACTCCAGCCTGGATGACAGAGTGAGACCCCAACTCAAAAAAAAAAAAAAAAAAAAAAGGAAAGAAAAAGATTTTGTTTCAACTTTGACTAAGTTCCCTAAAGACTGAGAACAAAGCAGTAGGTATCAAATGATATTCTCCAGTGAGATCCTAGACCATCTTTGTAGAACTTTAGAAGGCAATATGTGAAGACCAGTTTTGGAATCCTGAACCCATCACTAGCCATAGACTATAAAGAAGGCTGAAGTTAAAGGAAGATAGGAGAGAGAATTCCTTCGGGTAATGTTGAAAGTGCTGTGGTATTTTCACTTGGAGAACTTGACTTCAGTTTCTGGAGTTGGACAGATATCAGACCCTGTGTGTGGGAAAATCCGAAGACAGAATGGTTGACTGATGTCAAAAGAAGTACGTGCATTAGGAAGGCTTTTACCCTCCGATTTTTTTTTAGGACAAAGAAGTGGGCAATTGGAGAAACTGCTGGCTGGCGTGGAGTTGAATGAAAGTGGGTGTGTTCACAAGGATCCTTTGGAGGACAGTGGGATCCCTATGGAGAGAGTCTGGGAGGTGGGTTGCAAGCAGCTGGCTGAAAGAGACATTGCCCACATTATGGGAACTGCAGCTGTAAAAGCACCCTGCAAGAGGAAAAAAAGAGTCAGCTTTAAATATCTGCCAAGTCCAGGGAGCACTCTAACTGATTGGCAGAGTATCACAACAGAAAGTAAGGCTCGTCCTTTCCCTTTCCTCTCCTTTTCCCAACTTTGAACATGTAAGGGTCAGAAACCAAACCAAACAAGCAGATTGGGGAGGAGAAGAAGCGAAGATGGGAAACAGGGAGATCAGACATACCCTCCTCGCACCATTGGAAGCAGACCCTGGCCAAGGAAGGGAGATGAGACTTTTTGTTTGCTTATCGAACTATCATACAGAAAATATATATAGAAAAGTGCATCATGAGGAATGTTCACAATGAATACACCATCATCCAGATCAAGAAACAACATGGCTGGGCGCTGTGGCTCACGCCTGTAATCCCAGCACTTTGGTAGGTAGAGGCAAGAGGATTGCCTGAGCCCAGAGGTTTGAGACCAACCTGGGCAACTTGGCTAGATCTTGTCTCTACAATAAATCAAAATATTAGCCAAGCGTGGTGGCATACACCTGTGATTCCAGCTACTTGGAAGGCTGAGATGGAAGGATCACCTGAGTCCAGCAGGTTGAGGCTGCAGTGACTGGGAGCATGCCACTGTACTCCAGCCTGGGCAACAGAGTGAGACTCCTGAACTCAAGAAAAAACATTACTGGAATCCCAGAAGCCTCTTCTATTCCCTTTCAATCTCTAAGTGTGCCCACCTCCCCAGGGCAATAATGATCTAAGACAAAATTTTTGTTCTTACCATAGAAGCGACTTCATTTTTTGTCTCTAAGTTTACTTTAAGAAAAATTCTTGACTAAGTACGGCGGGTCACACCTGTAATCCCAGCACTTTGGGAGGCTGAGATGGGAGAATTGCTTGAACCTAAGAGTTCAAGAACAGCCTGGGCTACATAGTGAGACCTTATCTCTACAAAAAATTAGCTAGGGATGGTGGCATGTGCCTGTAGTCCCAGCTACTTGGGAGGCCAAGGCAGAAGGATCCCCTGAGCCCAGGTGGTCAAGGCTGTGGTGAGTCATGGTCCTGCCATTGAACTCTAGCCTGGGTGACAGAGTAAGACATGACTCAAAAAAAAAAAAAAGAAAAAAATTCTTACTTGAGAAATTCTTCCATCCCCTTTACCCAGATTCCTTAATTGTTAATATTTTACACTTAGTGGAAAGATGCATATCAACTTTAAGATAGTACATACATAGTTTCTTCTAGGAAAGAAAGGAAGGAAATGAGATTGGTGTAGGGTATAAAGGAATTTAAACTTTGTGTTTTATATTTCATGTGAAATGGCAAAATGGTAACTTTTTTATCGCAAGTAATGGATTACTCTGTACCTTTCTATGTGTTTGAAGTCTTAAAAAATTCTTTGAACAAGAAAGAGTTTGAGTTTCATCCTCTAGGAAGTAGAGAACTACTTAGGTGTGCTTTTTTTTTTTTTTAATTGAATATTTTTTATTATGATATTGTGGGGACAGTTAAGGGTTAGGTATACAAATATGCTTCGTTCAGGCACCCTTGTTGATAAGAGGTGTCTCCCCATCCCCAGACAGATATTTACTACCATTAATCCCAACACCCTACCCCTCCCCCCCATAATTTCCCACCACTGTCAGT